>JABXNX010001423.1:0-12758 GCA_014843695.1 Archivesica marissinica | reverse complement strand
GAAAGAATAAATGTTGCTTTTATCTGCAGAATCTATTAATATTATGATGTAACAACATCACACTGGAGGTTCACAACATCACATAATGTGTGCTACCCACACTGGAGGTTCACAACATCACATAATGTCTGCTACCCACACTGGAGGTTCTCCACATCACATAATGTCTGCTACCCACACTGGAGGTTCACAACATCACATAATGTCTGCTACCCACACTGGAGGTTAACAACATCACATAATGTCTGCTACCCACACTGGAGGTTCACAACATCACATAATGTCTGCTACCCACACTGGAGGTTCACAACATCACATAATGTCTGCTACCCATACTGGAGGTTCACAACATCACATAATGTCTGCTACCCACACTGGAGGTTAACAACATCACATAATGTCTGCTACCCACCAACTGGAGGTTCACAACATCACATAATGTCTGCTACCCACACTGGAGGTTCACAACATCACATAATGTCTGCTACCCATACTGTCTGCTACCATACTGGAGGTTCACAACATCACATAATGTCTGCTACCCACACTGGAGGTTCACAACATCACATAATGTCTGCTACCCACACTGGAGGTTAACAACATCACATAATGTCTGCTACCCATACTGGAGGTTAACATCATCACATAATGTCTGCTACCCATACTGGAGGTTAACATCACATAATGTCTGCTACCCATACTGGAGGTTAACATCATATAATGTCTGCTACCCATACTGGAGGTTAACAACATCAACACAATGGTTTTATAACACTTTACATTTGCTTGCATAGAGTTTTAACCTGGAGACGTGATCGATATTATTTATGCGAGACGATGCCTCACACAAGTTGATGCCTCATTGTGTGAGACATTTCCTCACACAAGTTGATTCTTACTCGTAGTGTGAGACATATCCTCGCACAATTTGATGCTTCCTCCTTGTGAGACATTTCCTCACACAATTTGATGCTTCCTCGTGGTGTGAGACATATTCTCGTACAATTGTATTCATCCTCATGGTGAGACATTTCCTCGCACAATTTGATGCTTCCTCGTGGTATGAGACATATCCTCGCACAATTGTATTCATCATCGTGGTGTGAGACATTTCCTCACACAAGTTGATGTTTCCTCCTTGTGAGACATTTCTTGACACAATTTGATGCTTCCTTATTGTGTGAGACATTTCCTCACACAATTGTATTCATCCTCGTGGTGTGAAACATTTCCTCGCACAATTTGATGCTTCTTCGTGGTGTGCGACATTTCCTTGCACAATTGTATTCATCCTAGTGGTGTGAAACATTTCCTCGCACAATTTGATGCTTCCTCGTGGTGTGCGACAGTTCCTTGCACACTTGTATTCATCCTAGTGGTGTGAGACATATCCTCGCACAATTTGATGCTTCCTCCTTGTGATACATATCCTTGCACAATTGTATGCATCCTCGTTGTGTTCGACATTTCCTCACACAATGTGAACTATTGGGTAGGGACCTATGGCCTTCCCCACTGGCAGATTCTTGTTTAGTTTGTGTCCAACACCTCATTCATCATGATTCATACTTGGCATTGTGACATGCCTTGATGTGTAGATATCATGATCTGGACACGACAGCCTTTTCTTATCCCTCAACATTTCTGCTATTTTGGCGATGCTGTGCATCTGTCCGAAGCCAGTTCTCGGTAATCAAATGGTGGAATTGTACGAAACTTTGAATATGTATTGCCATAGTGTGGTGGAGCACATGTACTTTTCGTAGGAATCGTGCTAGTAACACCATGGTTATTGTCCTTTTATTGATTAAGAATCCTCAAATATGTCCGCCCTTTGTCTGTTCTCAGTATCTAACTGGCTAGTAACACCATGGTTATTGTCCTTTTATTGACTAAGAATCCTCAAATATGTCCGTCCGGAGTCTGTTCTCAGCATCAAACTGGCTAGTAACACCATGGTTATTGTCCTTTTATTGACTAAGAATCCTCAAATATGTCCGGAGTCTGTTCTCAGCATCAAACTGGCTAGTAACACCATGGTTATTGTCCTTTTATTGACTAAGAATCCTCAAATATGTCCGGAGTCTGTTATCGGTATCAATATAGTTAAACTTATGAAGATTAATATCGCTATAATGCAGTGGTGGTACGAGCAGGATTGTCGACGAAATATCGGATGCAAAACGCTGAATTAATTGCCCGTTATCCCTCAGTGACCTTAATATCCGCATAGCAAACAATATAGAGCCCTCATAGAGGCTGTGGACATTATTTGCATAGTCTCGTTTTGAAACACAGGCTATTATTGCTCATGTCACCAGTAATCGGTGTACTCAGGAAAATTGACTAAACATCCATAAATGTGTCATTCCAGAGCGACTTCGCATTAATCAATTAGTGGAATTATATTGAGCTTAAACTAAATACACCATAATGTGGTGCTGTAGTGTACCTTTTGTCTTGATCAACCCTGTAGCACCAGCGTCACTGTCCTCTAATTGAATAAAACAAATTTGTCTGTCTGGAGCCTTTTCTGGGTACCCAATTGTACCTGAATTTTATAGTGTTTTGTGTTGCATAGTCCTTTAAGCTTTTCAACTTGGGTTACAGATCCAGGGTGTCATGGTCCTTTTGATTTAAAGTTGTCTTCAGGTACCACACACCGCTTTATTTTTGTCATCCATTTGAGTACTTTGCATTTCATTCTGTCTCATTACAGGTACAGAGGATGCAGTTGTTGGTGTGATGACGACCACGCAGCTAGCAGTGGAACGAACATGCGAGGAGGAGGATCTGCCGATGTCTGATGTGGAGGAGGGTATGGTAAGGTTGGTGGATGTGGAGGAGGGTGCAGTTTGCGAGTTTGTGGTAGATGAGGATGTGTATGAGGAGTTTCCGGCTGATGAGGCATTGACTCTGCAGCTAGGTGGGTCTTTCAGTGAAGGAAACCTTCTGCAGGGACTTGATTTCATCAGTTGGCTACTCATGGAGGAGGGTATGGTAAGGATGGTGGATGTGGAGGAGGGTGCAGTTTGTGGTAGATGAGGATGTGTATGAGGAGTTTCCGGCTGATGAGGCATGGACTCTGCAGCTAGGTGGGTCTTTCAGTGAAGGAAACCTTCTGCAGGGACTTGATGTCATCAGTTGGCTACTCATGGAGGAGGGTATGGTAAGGATGGTGGATGTGGAGGAGGATGCAGTTTGTGAGTTTGTGGTAGATGAGGATGTGTATGAGGAGTTAACGACTGATTAGGCCTTGACTCTGCAGTTAGGTGGTTCTTTCAGTGAAGGAAACCTTCTGCAGGGACTTGATGTCATCAGTTGGCTACTCATGGAGGAGGGTATGGTAAGGATGGTGGATGTGGAGGAGGATGCAGTTTGTGAGTTTGTGGTAGATGAGGATGTGTATGAGGAGTTTCCGGCTGATGAGGCCTTGCCTCTGCAGTTAGGTGGGTCTTTCAGTGAAGGAAATCTTCTGCAGGGACTTGATGTCATCAGTTGGCTACTCATGGAGGAGGGTATGGTAAGGATGGTGGATATGGAGGAGGGTATGGTAAGGATGGTGGATGTGGAGGAGGAGTTTCCGGCTGATGAGGCCTTGACTCTGCAGTTAGGTGGGTCTTTCAGTGAAGGAAACCTTCTGCAGGGACTTGATGTCATCAGTTGGCTACTCATGGAGAAGAGTATGGTAAGGATGGTGGATGTGGAGGATGGTGCAGACGGTGAGTTTGTGGTAGATGAGGATGTGTACGAGGAGTTAACGACTGATGAGGCCTTGACTCTGCAGTTAGGTGGTTCTTTCAGTAAAGGAAACCTTCTGCAGGGACTTGATGTCATCAGTTGGCTACTCATGGAGGAGGATATGGTAAAGATGGTGGATGTGGAGGAGGGAGCAGTCAGTGAGTTTGTGGTAGATGAGGATGACTTCACTCGCCCAAGTCTACAGCCTGTTCAACTCGCAAGAGTTTACAGTCTGTTCAATTTTTCAGATTATACGCCGTGTCTTGCACGCGTCAATGCTTATTCCATTCGCCCTAGTGTACAACATGTTCCACACCCATGTCTTTGGGCCGTTTCACTCACACTAGTCTACAGCCTGTTTGACACACCCAAGTTAGTATCTAATATGTCACGGTTGAGTCTGCATCCTCCATGTGGCAAAGAATTCCAGTATGAGGATCGCCTGTGCAAGCTGTACGGTGTTCTGTTGTTAGGTCATGTGTCATTTATCAAGTCAAACGGTTTGTCTTCTTCCATATGGCGAATGTCCCTAAGTCGCGACATTTGTCCTCATGCAAAATCTTTGAGTGATATAATGTCAATGTAGTCTTCTTTCGGTACCATACAAGACATCTTTGATATGGTCAACCATGAAAAGCTCCTGTATAAGCTACATTATTATGGCATAAGGGGTCAAACTCTCTCATGGATTAAAAGCTTCCTAGACAACAGGTCACAGTCCGTCGTAGTCAATGGCTCTAAGTCAAGTACCATACCAGTCTCCTCCGGTGTCCCACAGGGTTCGGTCCTCGGACCACTCCTCTTTCTCATATACATCAATGACCTCCCAGATTTTGTCAAACACTCTAAAGTCCGCCTCTTCGCCGATGACACAGCTCTTTATCTTTCTCTGACTGTTTCTTCTCATTCCAGCCTACTACAGCAAGACTTACACCAGCTTGAACAATGGGAATCCAAATGGGAAATGAAATTCAATCCATCAAAGTGCCAGGTTATTCAGATCACCAAACGCAAACTAGTCATATCCACGAAATATCGTCTGCATAATACCTTCTTAGAAACTGTTTCTTCAGCAAAATACCTGGGAGTAACAATATCAAGTGATTTAAACTTTAACAAACACATAGACAACATCAGCAAAAAAGCAAGTCAAACATTGGGTTTTCTAAGACGAAACATCAAAGTACACTCAGAAAGGTTAAAATCAACAGCATACAAGACACTGGTAAGGCCCCAGCTTGAGTATAGCTCCACGGTTTGGTCACCGTATACGGCAGTTCTCATAGACCAGCTTGAGTCTGTACAGCGCAGAGCTGCCCGCTGGGCCAAACAAGACTACGGCCGAACGTCCAGTGTCACAGAAATGTTGAACTCCCTAAATTGGAGACGCCTTGACCTTCGTCGCATCGACCAAAGATTGGTTATGTTCCACAACATCCTCCATAACCAAGTTGCCATTCAAGCTGAAAACTACCTTACCCCAAATACAAGATCTTCCAGAACATCCCATTCCCAAGCATTCCGACAGATCCAAACAGTGACTGACTACCATAAATATTCCTTCTTTCCAAGAACCATTGTCCACTGGAATGCTTTGCCCCCAGATATTGTCACCTTGTCTGGCCCACAGTTCAGTCTGGCTGCAAGTCGGATTGAACATGTTTCTCCCTAAATAAACCTGCCCTGTTCTTAATCTGTTTTAACCAACCTAACATCATTCTTTTTATCATCTTTTATTTCATCTCTTACTAACATTCTTGTCAGTTGACGCGCGTCAAAGTCTAAGGTCCCCATCAGGGGTTTGACTAATAGGAAGATAGATAGATAGATAGATCTTCCAATCCAGGTGAGTGGCATCATTGATTGACCTTTTTGCAAACCACCCTCTCTGCTCTTAAGTGAGGATTCCTAGAATGTTATGAGAAGTTCTTGGTCAACCTATCGGCCGGTACAGATTACGTGTATTTTTCTTGTTAAACTTTTCATCAATCCAGAGATTATTTCGAGATGACTATTGAAGCCTTCAACTTGTCCAGTGTAAAGAGGAGTTCAAAACAAACTAGGCAGCATAGTCTTTAGAGAGGAGTCTCAAACAACCTCTTTGCACCAGGTTGTCTGAATATCCTCACTACTGATTAAGTTGTCTGGTGCAAAGTTTGTCCAGAAATCCTCCCTAAACTGAACCAAGTCGATCGCTTCCATAGTTATTTTGGCGATCTCTCCAAACTTGATGAATTGTCTGGCGCCAAATTTGACAAGAAAACTGCTCTAATCTGTACCAGTTGATTGGTTGACAAAGAAACATCTCTAAACTATCTAGGAATATTCGCTTAAGAGCAGAGGGGATACATTTAAAATTGTCAATCAAGGAGGCCACTCATCTTGTTGTGATGATGTCTTGCATGGTACTGGCAGCAGACTGGATTGATATATAATCACACATAGATTTTGTACGAGGTCAATTGTTCGATTTAGGGTCATCAGCCATACGGGAAAAGGCAGGACGGTTGACTTGGGAAAGTGCCATATGGCCTTGGCACCGGACCAATCATATTGCTTGCATAGAAGATCATCATACTTGTGAGTGCTTTACCGCATGGAAGTTGTATATGCGACAGTAACATCTCGGATGTCGACTCGGGTGTGTCAAAACAGAATGTAGACTAGGGTGAGTGGAACAAAACATGGATTCGGGTGTGAAACTTGCTGAAGACTCGGACCAGTGGAATTAGCATTGACTCGGGTTAAACAAGCAGCAGACTGATGAGTTGAACACACCGTAGAAGCTGGCATGTGGAATGCGCCATAGATTTGTGTGTGTGTGTTTGTGAAAAAGGGCCATCAATACTAATGCGAGTTAAACACGCCACAGACTCGACTCGTCTTGATGTTGAGCTGCAGTGAAGAGTTTGAGCCGCAGTGAAGAGTTTGAGCCGCAGTGAAGAGTTTTGAGCCACAGTGAAGAGTTTGAGCCACAGTGAAGAGTTTGAGCCGCAGTGAAGAGTTTTGAGCCGCAGTGAAGAGTTTTGAGCCGCAGTGAAGAGTTTTGAGCCGCAGTGAAGAGTTTGAGCCACAGTGAAGAGTTTTGAGCCGCAGTGGAGAGTTTTGAGCCGCAGTGGAGAGTTTTGAGCCGCAGTGGAGAGTTTGAGCCGCAGTGGAGAGTTTGAGCCACAGTGGAGAGTTTGAGCCGCAGTGGAGAGTTTGGGCCGCAGTGGAGAGTTGGGCCGCAGTGGAGAGTTTGGGCCGCAGTGGAGAGTTTGGGCCGCAGTGGAGAGTTTGGGCCGCAGTGAAGAGTTTGGGCCGCAGTGAAGAGTTTGAGCCACAGTGAAGAGTTTGAGCCACAGTGAAGAGTTTGAGCCGCAGTGAAGAGTTTTGAGCCGCAGTGAAGAGTTTTGAGCCGCAGTGAAGAGTTTTGAGCCGCAGTGAAGAGTTTGAGCCGCAGTGGAGAGTTTTGGGCCGCAGTGGAGAGGTTTGGGCCGCAGTGGAGAGTTTGGGCCACAGTGGAGAGTTTGGGCCACAGTGGAGAGTTTGAGCCGCAGTGAAGAGTTTGAGCCGCAGTGAAGAGTTTGGGCCGCAGTGGAGAGTTTGGGCCGCAGTGGAGAGTTTGAGCCGCAGTGGAGAGTTTGAGCCGCAGTGGAGAGTTTGAGCCGCAGTGGAGAGTTTGAGCCGCAGTGAAGCGTTTGAGCCGCAGTGGAGAGCCGCACAGTTTGGTTGTTTAGA
Organism: Archivesica marissinica; assembly: GCA_014843695.1. Classification (NCBI taxonomy): domain Eukaryota; kingdom Metazoa; phylum Mollusca; class Bivalvia; order Venerida; family Vesicomyidae; genus Archivesica; species Archivesica marissinica. Next base: position 5,297 of record JABXNX010001423.1, on the reverse strand, counting down.
TTAACTTAAGTCCATGCATTGTGATGTGATCATGCGGGTCAATATATCCCATCTCTTGTTAATCTGCATATTATCATAATTATATTTAGTTTTGTCCCAAATGTCTGTTCAATAGTTAAAAAGTTGTACCTGAATTAATGGATTATTGGTAGCATTAGTAACTACTTAGTAAATCAAGTTAGTACATGACTTTCTGCCTTAGTTGATGCGACGTCAGAATGGAGCTGCGGGGATGGATCAGTTCACCTGTACACACACACACCTTTCACCGAGCTGATCTTGAACCGAGTCGTGCCAACTAGTCATTGATCATTACAACTATGGTTTCGAAAGTAGCTACTTTTGCCATCATATCTTGTGTAAAAATTTAGCTACCATGCATAGTACTGTCCATGCATTGTGTTGATTTTTAATAATTTACATCGCGTTTTAACCTATTACTCCTTATGAATAGTGTTCTAAGTGTCGCGTCTTAAAGATAAAACTTGAATAGTAAGGGCTTGAACTGTAGCGAGGGCTTGAACTGTAGCGAGGGCTTGAACTGTAGCGAGGGCTTGAACTGTAGCGAGGGCTTGAACTGTAGCGAGGGCTTGAACTGTATCGAGGGCTTGAACTGTATCGAGGGCTTGAATTGTAGCGAGGGCTTAAATTGTAGCGAGAGCGTGAACTGTAGCGAGGGCGTGAACTGTAGCGAGGGCGTGAACTGTAGCGAGGGCGTGAACTGTAGCGAGGGCGTGAACTGTAGCGAGGGCTTGACCTGTGCTTGAACTGTAGCGAGGGCTTGACCTATGCTTGAACTGTAGCGAGGGCTTGACCTGTGCTTGAGCTGTAGCGAGGGCTTGACCTGTGCTTGAGCTGTAGCGAGGGCTTGACCTGTGCTTGACCTGTAGCGAGGGCTTGACCTGTGCTTGACCTGTAGCGAGGGCTTGACCTATGCTTGACCTGTAGCGAGGGCTTGACCTGTAGCGTGGGCACAAGATTTATATACAAATGTATGCAGTAATGTGTTGGGTCTGCAGTGTTGTGCGTCTGTAGTGTGGCGAGTCTGTAGTGTGGCGAGTCTGAATGAGTGTGTGCGTCTGTAGTGTGGCGAGTCTGTAGTGTGGCGAGTCTGAAGCTGTAGTGTGGTACATCTGTAGTGTTATCGGTCTGATGCAAAACAACCTTGGTCTGTTGCTAAGCCCGTGTCTCATTTGTATGAAAAAGTAGGCAGTTTCTTACGGAGGTTGGTGCACCCAAGTACTTGTTAACCGCTGGAACCTGCCCAGGAAAGGTGTTAGGTAAACTGCCCGCCGGCGATATAGCCCAAAATGGTGCTGATGCAGGCGTAAAACCTGACATATAACATAACTGTTGCTAAGTGGGTATTTCCTGGGCTTCTTACGAGTGGTTTCCCGATCATCCATTCATCTTGCTGTGCTTTGAGTGTTCGACTGAACTATCTATGCACCTGTCAAATCGTTCAGTGTAGCAAGCATTTTGAGACGACCATGGAAGCAGCCAACTTTGGCACTTTAGAGAGGATTTCCAACAAACGAGGCAACTTATTCAGTCAATAGAGCTTTCTAGAACAATGTATGCACCACGTTGTCCGTGATAGTACTATTCTGAGCGAGTAATGCCTGGTGCAAAGTTTGCGTAGACATCCATCTAAACTGGACCAGGTAACTGTTCTCATAGTTATCTCGGAATCTAGCTATGCTTGACAACTTGATTTGTGCCAAGCTTGTCCAGGAGAATTCTCGAAGCTGTACAAGTTGACTAAATGGCCAGGGAATGTCTTAGTCTGTTCAAGATACTTCACTAGACAGCAGAGTGGTTTGCAGAAGCATCTTGCTGCAGTACACTCCTGGCATGGGAATGTTTGCCAAGTATTTTGATAGTGAGCAATCGCAAGAGATGACCGATAGGTTTGTGGATTTGTTTGCGATGGTGTGATAGTCATGCCTTCGCCATCATACATATTCACAGACAGTAATGAATGAAATACAGGATACAAAAATATAGTGTAGTGTGCAAGTTTCTATTGAGTTTGTTTTCAGTCTAAACACCCCTCATACTCGGCAAGAACATCTCCTACAAGTGTTTATTAGTACTGCGTGTGTCCGTCAAGCGAAGGGATTTCTGCTGACATCTCAACAATCATGAAGTCCTGCTGACAACATCTCAACAATCATGAAGTCCTGCTGACAACCTCCCAACAATCATGAAGTCCTGCTGACAGCATCTCAACATTCATGACTCGGTAATTGCAGATTCATTTTGTTCTGCTTTTTAATAATAGTATTAGCCCTGGTATTTGTTATCGGCATTGCGTGTTCGTATTCTTAGTTTAATGCATCCTTTAGGTATTAATGCTGACATACTGTTCAGTCATTCATTGTTTTTATATTTCATTACAAAGGGTACCTAGACATACCTCCTTCTGGCATTCATTGTATGCATACTTGTAACATGCAATGCTTGTTCGTTATTCATATTGCTTGGAAGTCCATCAAGGACCTGATCAGTCTACATATATTTACAAATGTTCTCGACGCCACATGACCTTATTAGGTTGAGGCGTCGTTAAAAAAGATATCTATTAACTATAACTACATTTTTAACAGTTATCATACTTTGCACCTTGGAAATTGGTATCTTGTACTATATTGAAAGCATTATAGTTATGTGGGATATTGTACTATGTTGAAAGCATTATAGTTATGTGGGATATTGTACTATATTGAAAGCATTATAGTTATGTGGGATATTGTACTATGTTGAAAGCATTATAGTTATGTGGGATATTGTACTATGTTGAAAGCATTATAGTTATGTGGTATCTTGTACTATATTGAAAGCATTATAGTTATGTGGGATATTGTACTATGTTGAAAGCATTATAGTTATGTGGGATATTGTACTATGTTGAAAGCATTATAGTTATGTGGTATATTGTACTATGTTGAAAGCAGTATAGTTATGTGGTATCTTGTACTATGTTGAAAGCATTATAGTTATACGGTATATTGTACTATGTTGAAAGCATTATAGTTATGTGGTATCTTGTACTATGTTGAAAGCATTATAGTTATGTGGTATCTTGTACTATGTTGAAAGCATTATATTTATGTGGGATATTGTACTATGTTGAAAGCATTATAGTTATGTGGTATATTGTACTATGTTGAAAGCATTATAGTTATGTGGTATATTGTACTATGTTGAAAGCATTATAGTTATGTGGTATATTGTTCTATGTTGAAAGCATTATAGTTATGTGGTATATTGTACTATGTTGAAAGCATTATAGTTATGTGGGATATTGTACTATGTTGAAAGCATTATAGTTATGTGGTATATTGTTCTATGTTGAAAGCATTATAGTTATGTGGTATCTTGTACTATGTTGAAAGCATTATAGTTATGTGGTATATTGTTCTATGTTGAAAGCATTATAGTTATGTGGGATATTGTACTATGTTGAAAGCATTATAGTTATGTGGTATCTTGTACTATGTTGAAAGCATTATAGTTATGTGGTATATTGTACTATGTTGAAAGCATTATAGTTATGTGGGATATTGTACTATGTTGAAAGCATTATAGTTATGTGGGATATTGTACTATGTTGAAAGCATTATAGTTATGTGGGATATTGTACTATGTTGAAAGCATTATAGTTATGTGGTATCTTGTATGATGTTGAAAGCATTATAGTTATGTGGTATCTTGTACTATGTTGAAAGCATTATAGTTATGTGGTATCTTGTATGATGTTGAAAGCATTATAGTTATGTGGTATCTTGTATGATGTTGAAAGCATTATAGTTATGTGGTATCTTGTACTATGTTGAAAGCATTATAGTTATGTGGTATCTTGTACTATGTTGAAAGCATTATAGTTATGTGGTATATTGTTCTATGTTGAAAGCATTATAGTTATGTGGGATATTGTACTATGTTGAAAGCATTATAGTTATGTGGTATCTTGTATGATGTTGAAAGCAGTATAGTTATGTGGTATCTTGTATGATGTTGAAAGCATTATAGTTATGTTGTGTCTTGTATGATGTTGAAAGCAGTATAGTTATGTGGTATATTGTACTATGTTGAAAGCACTATAGTTATGTGGTATCTTGTACTATGTTGAAAGCATTATTGTTATGGGGTATCTTGTACTATGTTGAAAGCATTATAGTTATGTGGGATATTGTACTATGTTGAAAGCATTATAGTTATGTGGTATATTGTTCTATGTTGAAAGCACTATAGTTATGTGGGATATTGTACTATGTTGAAAGCACTATAGTTATGTTGTGTCTTGTATGATGTTGAAAGCAGTATAGTTATGTGGTATCTTGTATGATGTTGAAAGCACTATAGTTATGTTGTGTCTTGTATGATGTTGAAAGCAGTATAGTTATGTGGTATATTGTACTATGTTGAAAGCACTATAGTTATGTGGTATCTTGTACTATGTTGAAAGCATTATTGTTATGGGGTATCTTGTACTATGTTGAAAGCACTATAGTTATGTGGTATCTTGTACTATGTTGAAAGCATTATAGCTATTTGGTATAGTGTACTATGTTGACAGCATTATAGTTATACAAGTAGAGTTAAACAAGATATGTTTCCACTGTTGTGGTGACTGACATAAATAAGCCACACATAAGAGCATTAGCTATAATTTATTCAAAATACCAGAATTTTCCTCAAATACTGCTAAGTAATTATTTGTAATGTTTTCATATTATATCTCGCGTAGATGAAGCAATTAGTAATGTTACTTAAGAAATAATAAGTATCAACCGTGGTATATCTCAGAATAATTTGTTTGCGTAGAAATATATCCCGAAGGCCGAAGTGCATAAATGAACAAAAGTTGTAACTGGTCAATAATTTTATTTATTTTGTCAAATAAAACTGTACAGAATAGTAACTGAAACGCTACTTATCAGAAAAACAAGACGGACAAGAGATTATCTGATTCTAAAATTGCTCACTTCCGCGAAGTATGCATGTTATTAGCTATGTCGTGTTATAATATACAATAACTACTCTTTATTGCAGCAACAGGCGCCATTGCTTTATAGTGTACCGGTATCGTGGACAATGCTAGTTCTGCAGCAACAGGCGTCACTGCTTTCTTGTGAACCAGTATCGTGGACTATGCTGGAACGAAGACACGACTAAGGACTGCCCAACACTCGAGCTGAATGACGAGTACTGTTTAGTTTAATGGAAGGCAACATTACGTATGTGGAACTGTGAGGCTGTAATCAATACAGCAACAAAACTATGACGTTGTT
>JABXNX010001422.1:0-12760 GCA_014843695.1 Archivesica marissinica | reverse complement strand
TGGAGATATAATAGTATATTAACCTAAATCTCTATGTAGTCCCAGTAATATCTATGGAGGTGGGATAGATATGGCGACTACTTATCCACTGCATGATAGCTAAATGGCTGTCGTTTTTATGAAGATATAGTAGGATATTAACCTAAATCTCTATGTAGTCCCAGTAATATCTATGGAAGTGGGATATATATGGCGACTACTTATCCACTGCATGATAGCTAAATGGCTGTCGATTGTATGGAGATATAGTAGTATATTAACCTAAATCTCTATGTAGTCCCAGTAATATCTATGGAGGTGGGATAGATATGGCGACTACTTATCCACTGCATGATAGCTAAATGGCTGTCGTTTGTATGGAGATATAGTAGTATATTAACCTAAATCTCTATGTAGTCCCAGTAATATCTATGGAGGTGGGATAGATATGGCGACTACTTATCCACTGCATGATAGCTAAATGGCTGTCGTTTGTATGGAGATATAGTAGTATATTAACCTAAATCTCTATGTAGTCCCAGTAATATCTATGGAGGTGGGATAGATATGGCGACTACTTATCCACTGCATGATAGCTAAATGGCTGTCGTTTGTATGGAGATATAGTAGTATATTAACCTAAATCTCTATGTAGTCCCAGTAATATCTATGGAGGTGGGATAGATATGGCGACTACTTATCCACTGCATGATAGCTAAATGGCTGTCGTTTGTATGGAGATATAGTAGTATATTAACCTAAATCTCTATGTAGTCCCAGTAATATCTATGGAGGTGGGATAGATATGGCGACTACTTATCCACTGCATGATAGCTAAATGGCTGTCGTTTGTATGGAGATATAATAGTATATTAACCTAAATCTCTATGTAGTCCCAGTAATATCTATGGAGGTGGGATAGATATGGCGACTACTTATCCACTGCATGATAGCTAAATGGCTGTCGTTTGTATGGAGATATAGTAGTATATTAACCTAAATCTCTATGTAGTCCCAGTAATATCTATGGAGGTGGGATAGATATGGCGACTACTTATCCACTGCATGATAGCTAAATGGCTGTCGTTTGTATGGAGATATAGTAGTATATTAACCTAAATCTCTATGTAGTCCCAGTAATATCTATGGAGGTGGGATAGATATGGCGACTACTTATCCACTGCATGATAGCTAAATGGCTGTCGTTTGTATGGAGATATAGTAGTATATTAACCTAAATCTCTATGTAGTCCCAGTAATATCTATGGAGGTGGGATAGATATGGCGACTACTTATCCACTGCATGATAGCTAAATGTTGTCGTTTGTATGGAGATATAGTAGTATATTAACCTAAATCTCTATGTAGTCCCAGTAATATCTATGGAGGTGGGATAGATATGGCGACTACTTATCCACTGCATGATAGCTAAATGGCTGTCGTTTGTATGGAGATATAGTAGTATATTAACCTAAATCTCTATGTAGTCCCAGTAATATCTATGGAGGTGGGATAGATATGGCGACTACTTATCCACTGCATGATAGCTAAATGGCTGTCGTTTGTATGGAGATATAGTAGTATATTAACCTAAATCTCTATGTAGTCCCAGTAATATCTATGGAGGTGGGATAGATATGGCGACTACTTATCCACTGCATGATAGCTAAATGGCTGTCGTTTGTATGGAGATATAGTAGTATATTAACCTAAATCTCTATGTAGTCCCAGTAATATCTATGGAGGTGGGATAGATATGGCGACTACTTATCCACTGCATGATAGGTAAATGGTTGTCGTTTGTATGGAGATATAATAGTATATTAACCTAAATCTCTATGTAGTCCCAGTAATATCTATGGAGGTGGGATAGATATGGCGACTACTTATCCACTGCATGATAGCTAAATGGCTGTCGTTTTTATGAAGATATAGTAGGATATTAACCTAAATCTCTATGTAGTCCCAGTAATATCTATGGAGGTGGGATAGATATGGCGACTACTTATCCACTGCATGATAGCTAAATGGCTGTCGTTTGTATGGAGATATAGTAGTATATTAACCTAAATCTCTATGTAGTCCCAGTAATATCTATGGAGGTGGGATTGATATGGCGACTACTTATCCACTGCATGATAGCTAAATGGCTGTCGTTTTTATGGAGATATAGTAGTATACTAACCTAAATCTCTATGTAGTCCCAGTAATATCTATAGAGGTGGGATAGATATGGCGACTACTTATCCACTGCATGATAGGTAAATTGTTGTGTTTTGTATGGAGATATAGTAGTATATTAACCTAAATCTCTATGTAGTCCCAGTAATATCTATGGAGGTGGGATTGATATGGCGACTACTTATCCACTGCATGATAGCTAAATGGCTGTCGTTTGTATGGAGATATAGTAGTATCATAACCTAAATCTCTATGTAGTCCCAGTAATATCTATGGAGGTGGGATAGATATGGCGACTACTTATCCACTGCATGATAGCTAAATGGCTGTCGTTTGTATGGAGATATAGTAGTATACTAACCTAAATCTCTATGTAGTCCCAGTAATATCTATGGAGGTGGGATAGATATGGCGACTGCTTATCCACTGCATGATAGCTAAATGGCTGTCGTTTGTATGGAGATATAGTAGTATACTAACCTAAATCTCTATGTAGTCCAAGTAATATCTATGGAGGTGGGATAGATATGGCGACTACTTATCCACTGCATGATAGGTAAATGGTTGTGTTTTGTATGGAGATATAGTAGTATATTAACCTAAACCTCTATGTAGTCCCAGTAATAGATATGGAGGTGGGATAGATATGGCGACTACTTATCCACTGCATGATAGGTAAATGGTTGTCGTTTGTATGGAGATATAATAATATATTAACCTAAATCTCTATGTAGTCCCAGTAATATCTATGGAGGTGGGATAGATATGGCGACTACTTATCCACTGTATGATAGCTAAATGGCTGTCGTTTTTATGAAGATATAGTACGATATTAACCTAAATCTCTATGTAGTCCCAGTAATATCTATGGCAGTGGGATATATATGGCGACTACTTATCCACTGCGTGATAGCTAAATGGCTGTCGATTGTATGGAGATATAGTAGTATATTAACCTAAATCTCTATGTAGTCCCAGTAATATCTATGGAGGTGGGATAGATATGGCGACTACTTATCCACTGCATGATAGCTAAATGGCTGTCGTTTGTATGGAGATATAGTAGTATATTAACCTAAATCTCTATGTAGTCCCAGTAATATCTATGGAGGTGGGATAGATATGGCGACTACTTATCCACTGCATGATAGCTAAATGGCTGTCGTTTGTATGGAGATATAGTAGTATATTAACCTAAATCTCTATGTAGTCCCAGTAATATCTATGGAGGTGGGATAGATATGGCGACTACTTATCCACTGCATGATAGGTAAATTGTTGTGTTTTGTATGGAGATATAGTAGTATATTAACCTAAATCTCTATGTAGTCCCAGTAATATCTATGGAGGTGGGATTGATATGGCGACTACTTATCCACTGCATGATAGCTAAATGGCTGTCGTTTGTATGGAGATATAGTAGTATCTTAACCTAAATCTCTATGTAGTCCCAGTAATATCTATGGAGGTGGGATTGATATGGCGACTACTTATCCACTGCATGATAGCTAAATGGCTGTCGTTTGTATGGAGATATAGTAGTATATTAACCTAAATCTCTATGTAGTCCCAGTAATATATATGGAGGTGGGATAGATATGGCGACTACTTATCCACTGCATGATAGGTAAATGGTTATGGTTTGTATGGAGATATAGTAGTATATTAACCTAAATCTCTATGTAGTCCCATTAATATCTATGGAGGTGGGATAGATATGGCGACTACTTATCAACTGCATGATAGGTAAATGGTTGTGGTTTGTATGTAGATATAATAGTATATTAACCTAATATTACAATCGAACTTGTAATCATTCGGAATCAAATGATTAAATTCATAAGAGTCAAATAACGAAATTAGCAAAGTTAATATCGGGTGTAGCCACCTTAAACAAACAATGAGGTTGATGGCAAGAAGACCGCACAATGCATAGTGACTAACCGCCTTTCCTCAACGAGGGAGACTTTGATGGACAATGGCACATAATCGCTTTACCAGGCGGCAATCGGGCCCTGTGTTGTTTTCCAACGAAACAAGCAAAACAAAACTACAGTAACACGATTTTGACAGAAAAACGCTAACATTTGGTACTACAGTAATATTGCGCTCTACAGTAACTCAATTTTGATAAAAATCATACTGCTACATTTTGTACAGCAGCAATATTGCGCTCTATAGTAACACAATTTTGATAAAAATCATACCGCTACATTTTGGACCATAGTAATATTGCGCTCTACAGTAACACAATTTTGATAAAAATCATACCGCTACATTTGGTACTACAGTAACATTGCGCTCTACAGTAACTCAATTTTGATAAAAATCATACTGCTACATTTTGTACAGCAGCAATATTGCGCTCTACAGTAACACAATTTTGATAAAAATCATACCACTACATTTTGGACCATAGTAATATTGCGCTCTACAGTAACACAATTTTGATAAAAATCATACCGCTACATTTGGTACTACAGTAATATTGCGCTCTACAGTAACACGATTTTGATAAAAATCATACTGCTACATTTGGTACTACAGTAATAGTGTGCTCTACCATAACACGATTTTGATAAAAATCACACCGCTACATTTTGGACCATAGTAATATTGCGCTCTACCATAACACGATTTTGATAAAAATCAACACGATTTTGATAAAAATCGTACCACTACATTTTGGACTACAGTAATATTGTGCTCTACAGTAACACGATTTTGATAAAAATCATACCGCTACATTTTGGACCACAGTAATATTGCGCTTTACAGTAACACAATTTTGATAAAATCGTACCGCTACATTTTGGACCACAGTAATATTGCACTCTACCGTAACACGACTTTGATAAAAATCGTACTGCTACATTTTGGACCACAGTAATATTGTGCTCTACAGTAACACGATTTTGATAAAAACATCAAAGTCCTGTGGTTTATCACGCATATGATACATCAAACTCCTGTGATTTATGCCACAGATGGTACATCAAACTCCTGTGGTTTATTATGACATATGGTACAACAAGTTCCTGTGGTTTATTATGACATATGGTACATCAAGTTCCTGTGGTTTATTATGACAAATGGTACACCAAAGTCCTGCAATTTATGCCATAGATGGTACATCAAACTCCTGTGGTTTATGATATAGATGGTACATCAAGCTCATGTGGTTTATAACCTGGTTGGTATATCAAACTCCTGTGGTTTAGGCCAGACGTCTATACATTAATTGCCAGATTCTCCAAACGATTCTGTCTCAAAAAGGGAACATGCATGGTGACACTTTGTTTTGTATTTCATTTCCGAAATATTTATGTAAAATGATTTTAAAATAATAAATTATATTTTTTGTAGACTCAAGCATTGACTTTACAATGGCCGCCATATATATAGAATTAGATTTATACCTTTTGCATAGTTTGTAATGATTTGTATTGTACTTTGCTGTGTTTTGTGAAACCTGTTTTGAAAAACAACGATTGCGAAACAAGCTTTAACAACAATGAAAGCATATATATGGTCATTCGTGTGAGAGGAAACCATAGTACCCGGAGAAATCCCACCTGTCCGATCTAGCGACCACCGTACCATATCACATACTCCCCGACCCGAGGATCAAACCCTGGTTGCTCTGGTGACAAGCGAGTGCGCTAACCAATTGGCTAATCGTAACACCTACTTGGCTTTAGTTATGTAGATTCCGCTAGACATTTTAATAAAATGCGCTGATTAATTTCATTGCTATTTTGATTTGCTATGAAGTGAGCCAAATGAAAAAAGACTATACTAAACATAGATTTCGTTACTGCAAAACTTGTTTAATACTTCTTTTGTAACGATCACATTTACAGGATTGCTACTTTTTACAGTCCGTATAAACATGAATTTTAGTTTTAAAGCGACATTACATCGTAAAAAAATCAAAATGCCTATTTTAAGTATAAATAGCATTGCTACAACAAATTCTTTAATAAATAAACAGTGTTTTTGCGATCTACAAACTCTCAAACGTGAAAGTAGTATTTCATATAACCGTCAGCTACGCTCTTAAATTCACGAATCGTGAGATATAAATGTTGTTGTTCATGATTCACACCTTGTATTATTCATGGATGTTATTTACATTGTTTTGTTATGTCAACATACGTATATAGAGGATCTTACATGAGTGGCTTTCCATATTGAATTTATTAAACGAGTTGAATAAAATGATAAAATGCGAGGCTCTGCCGAGCATTTGATCATTTTTATTCAACGAATTTAATAAATTCAATATGGAAAGAGAATCTTACATTCGTGTCTTTCCATATTGAATTTATTAAGAGAGTTGAATAAAATGATAACATACGAGGCTCTACCGAGCATTTATCATTTTTATTCAACGAGTTTAATAAATTCAATATGGAAAGACACGAATGTAAGATTCTTTTTATCACATGAACCAAATACGCAGTAAAAGTGTGTAACGAATGAACACACTTCCCCTTTAGCAGATGAAAGCCAGAGTAGTACTGCGGTTTCTACTTAATGGGCCAAGAAAATAGTGCAACACTAAATACTCCAATTTTTTAATTTTCTTCCTTTGTAAACAGTTTTTAAACTATCACAACATATCATGTGCAACAATTCATTATGAAACACTTTTAAGTTATTTTACTATTAAACAGTCTTTTTTAACAAATACAGATATAAAATGTACACGATGTTTTGGCAAATGACGTCACAATCAAAGTTACACGGCGCGTGCTAGTTGCCTCATTTGCATATTTAATACACTAGTGTGTTACCGAATTTATGACATGGCTTTATTAAACTCCCGCGCCGTAGTTATGTGATAAACGACGTTTATTTATTAGTTGAAATACTCAGATTCTGTGACGAAATTCGGAGAAAAAACAATAATTTAGGAAATTACATTCTGTAGTAATTTGTTTTTTCATCGATGTAGTGTCGCTTTAAGGAACAGGAAATAATAAATGTGCTTGTAGTCTTCCGTATCCATATAGCATAATGTGTACAGGTATTTTATATATTTTTACATGAACCCTCTGCTAGATAGTGGTTGTGTGGTTGAAGATTTAAATGATGATGATGTATTTTTAAGACGAGGTTGTAAGTTGTAAAACAGTTTGAGGCTGAACATATCTAGTGTCATATCTAGTGTCACATTGATGTTATTCGTATTTGGTTACATTTTGAGTTATATATCCTGGATATTCCCACACTACAACCTGTATTTACTGTGAACACTTTATGCCACGAAACTCCATTTGATATACAGTAAAACCTGTGCTAAAGGCCACCTCCGAATAAAGGCAGCATATAAAAAACCTGTCTCTAAACACCACCATTTTTCTCTCCCGTCGAGCGATTTTCAATGCATTTTAACCCTCTATTGAGAGGCCATCTGCCAACAAAGGCCACTTTTTGACTTTCCCAGGGTGGTCTTTATAGACAGGTTTTACTGTAACTCTCTTAATGTAACATTGCAGTTGGTATTATCAATGTTCGTGTTTCATTGTATCAAGATGTCTTCCGTCAGGTTGAGACAAGTGTCATAAATATAGGATCTTACATTATTCATGAGTGGTGATTTCGTGCCATATTTTATGGGGAAAAAAGAGTTTTGGAATATTTCTACGAAGCAAGCATTTGGATTTGTTACAAATGTGTGTATGTACATTGTTTTATTTCTGAAATCCATGTCCGTAACGAATATTTTTAAATAATCCAGATCATAATCTATTTTTCTATTCTTTTAATAAAAAATGTTTATTGAATTGTCTTTGTAATAATTTCATATAGAAATTGGTTTTTTAAAAAATTATTTTAAATTTATTTAACGTCGCTACCGGTTGCCCATTTCAGCGACTGGCAGTTTACATAACAACACCTTTCCTGGGCAGGCTCCAGCGGTTAATCAGTCAAGTGCACCAACCTCAGTAAGAAACTGCCAACTTTTTAATATAAAGAGACACAGGCTCTATCCCGTGACCATCATTCAGTGATGATAGGTTATAATGGTAGTCAGCAACCTTAGCCACTCGACCACGAAACTGACAGATAATATGTGTTTTACATTTATTTATCGTCTCTAGCAATTGCCGCCCATATGAGCGACGCCTGCTGAAGAGATTAGTCATTTTAGATTTTTGGAGGATAGTGCAATGATACAGACAGAGACCCATTCCAGATTCTCCTCTTGTTCTTTTACGTGTACGATGTAAAGTACCGACACCAGACCTCTGTTTAAAGTCCCAACTGAAGGACTGTTAATTTCCTTACAACTATATCTAATGTGTTGCCTGGGGAACTAACAACTTCACATTAAACAGTCATTGGCACCCTTGCAACAACCTCTACCAACGTTGTTCCAATGGGTTGAAAACATTAATTTAAACTTTTATTTACTGACAACGATTGCAAAGCAAGTCCTAACAACTTATATTAATCACATCATTCGTGTGGGAGAAAACCGGAGAAAACCGACTTGTCCAATATGGCGACAACAGTACCATCTCACATACTTCCCGGTCCGAGGATCGAACCCAAGTTGCATTGGTGAGAACAGTGCACTGTAATCGGACAGCCATCAAAAACTAAATTGACTTAAAGGTGCATCGTTTAAGCAACTTCAGTTCTGTTTCAGTGTATTCCATATAATTATTATATCCTGTTGTCATGCATGCATGCTGCCAACAACATAAACCCTGTTCCTACGAGGTAGGCATATAATTGTTATATCCTGTTGTCACTCACGCTGCCAAAAACATAAACCCTGTTCCTACGAGGGAGGCATATAATTGTTATATCCTGTTGTCACTCACGCTGCCAAAAACATAAACCCTGTTCCTACGAGGGAGGCATATAATTGTTATATCCTGTTGTCACTCACGCTGCCAAAAACATAAACCCTGTTCCTACGAGGGAGGCATATAATTGTTATATCTTGTTGTCACTCACGCTGCCAAAAACATAAACCCTGTTCCTACGAGGGAGGCATATAATTGTTATATCTTGTTGTCACTCACGCTGCCAAAAACATAAACGCTGTTCCTACGAGGGAGGCGCTAAAGTTCAATTCAATTCAACATTTTATTACATTAAGCACAATATCGTTGCTTATAGTAAACATATATATATATACATACAATTGGAAACATGATTTACAGAGAAACATGCAAGACACATGATATACACGTGTATCTTTACAACATGCGCAATAGTCAAAAATAGTCCAAATTATCAGAATGAACGCCTATGGTATTTTGTCAACGTACTGGACCCTGCAGTACTTTCATCAAGATCATACAGTACGTACATGTGCAAAACGTGCGCTTTTGTTAAGAGTATAATACCATGACTGTTCATTTTGTCTAGCCGATAAACATGTTTACAATAATGTTCAGTATAAACTTTATTTATTTTGCAACAATTGCTAAACAAGTTTTAACAACCTATATTAATCAATCTTATTGGCACAGGTGAGCTTTCAATTTAGAAGAAATATACATACAAATCTGTGTTAGTGGTCACCTCCATTAAGCAACCAATGCGGTTGTAATGATTAAGCAGCCATTTTCCAGATTCCCAGTATGTTTCATTATACAGTTGACCTCTATTAAGTAGCCACCTGTGCTAAGCAGCCACGTTCTGCGATTCCTTAACTGGCTGCTTAAGACAGGTTTGACTGTATATGATTTTAGTTATAGAAGTATTGAGAATCATACATTGTCTAGACACCACCGATGAACATTTATCAAATCAGTAGAACAAGAAATATTGATTTACACTTTATTTATTTTACAATGAAGCAAGTTTTAACAACTTATATATTAATCACTCTCGTTGGCGCGGATGAAAGCGTAAATGTGGTCATTCGTGTCGGATGAAACCGGAGTAACCGGAGAAAACCCACCTGTCCGATCTGGCGGCGACAACCGTACCATCTCACAATCGGACATCCCGAAAAAGTATTAAGAGTGTCAAGAGATTGGTTTAGTTTAATCATAATATTTATTTTTTAAACTGTATTTATTTTACAACGATTGCGAAGCAAGTTTTAACAACGTATATTAATCATCCTAATTGGCTCGGATGAAAGCGTATATGTGGGAGGAAACCGGAGTATCCGGAGAAAACCCACCTGTCCGATCTGGCGACCATCGCACATACTTCCCTGTCCGAGGATCGAACCCGGGTCGCATTGGTGAGCAGCGAGAGCACTAACCATATTATCATATGTTATTGCTCGATTCGTTTTACATATACATGTGAATACAAAACATCAACAAGTTCTAGCAACATTAGTTATGGCCCTTCCCGACAAGATAGTAACTGAAAAGGATAGAGACCAGTGATTTCAAACATATATAAATATAGAAACATAACGATTTTATTTTTACACAAAATTAAAGAAAATTCTGATAAAATGTACATGCCGTTGTATAGAACTTTATGAAAATAAAATAACAAAGACTATCGTCGTGATGGGGAGAGAAAGAAGAGGGAGATTGGTCGGAGGCGGATATAGTTGTATCGTCAGCAAATGTATGTGCTGTTCATATTATCAGAATCTCAATACGGCCCAATTAGTAGTACATGCAGCTCTTTGAATGGTAAACAAACGGGCGCCATTTTGAATACGCTTTATAGTAACTCATTTGCATATAAGGTAATATAAAGTAGGTTACGCGCGTGCGCGTATATTTTTAGTATATTGATGATATATCGCGCAACTACCGATCTCTTTACTTGTTGCGTATACGTCACCACCACCACTACCGAGCTCTTTGCTTTTTTTGGTATACGCGTCACTATTGATGACGTAGCGCTCAACTACAGAGCTCTTTGCTTGTTTGGTATACGCGTCACTATATAGCCTATTGGTAATAGCTTTATAAATAGCTATCTCGCACCATTCTATAAATATAGACTACGAACCTATCCATAAATAACTATTACGAACGCTTCTATATAAATATAGTCCGATTAGAACGGTCTTATTACTCAAGCAGCTTCACGAGCTTCAACGAATATACGGGTAAGTTCATTATATTATTCGAGCTAGGCGTACGTTTTTATCGAGTAAGAAATCCTAATTACAAACTTAACCTATGTACGAAAATGAATAATATATATCCTTACGTATACTTCCATAAAAACGCGAGAAATTATTAATAATCCGTAATGTACGTTTTACAGGGCGATGGATTCCATCAGGAATGAGATATACATAGCGATAAGTCGTAACAACTTGTTTCGCGATCTAGCAATTTTGTAATAAAATAATATTATCCATTCTATATGAGACGCTGGATGCAACGATTAATATAAATGTTCAAATTATAAAACCCGTCCGCGCGAACGTATGTCTGTTGTCAATAGAGGTTAGTCATATAAATAACGCGTATATCTCCGAATAAATCATATCGGTTAGTATGACGCATACTATCTCGTCTGTTCGATACAACGGAATGGCTCCAATAATGAATGCGATGTATGAGGTTATATGTTGACCCTAAATAACCTTATCCGGGAATGCGAGAAAAATCGCCAGCTCAGTAGGCACACGAAATTAAAACAGCATGGAACCAAACGCTGACACATTCATACAGGTAATTATAAATATGATTCTAAAGTAATTAACGCGTGTACATACCACGGTTGTCATCTCTGAGCTGCAACATAACTGATTAACTGTTAAGACCGCAGCAGGCACATTACTTAATCGGGAGATCGATTTTGTTAAATGTCAAGCACTCGTTTCGCTATCGCGCTAACATAAATTTGTAATTACAGCCCCAGGTTCAATAAAATAATACACGCGTTCATAAAATATTACGTTAGTGTGTGTGTGCGTGTGTGTGTGTGTGAGTGCTTGTGTGTGCGTGTGTGCGCGCGTGCGTGTGTGTGTGTGTGTGTGCGCGCGTGCGTTCGTGTGTGTGTGTGTGTGTGCGCGTGTGTGTGCGCGTGCGTGTGTGTGTGTGTGCGTGCGTGCTCGTGTGTGCGTGCGTGCGTGAGTGCGTGCCTGCGAGCGTGCGTGCGCGTGCGTGCGTGTGTGATAAGAATGTAATATTTGGCAAGTTACTGATTCCCTCTATCAGGTTGTATGTTGTTTGCGGTTATTTTAAATAATGTATATCTATTTACCTTACCACACGCCCGTCTGTCTGTCCGTCTGTCCGTCCGTCCGTCTGTCTGTCCGTCCGTCCTTCCGTCCGTCCGTCTGTCCGTCCGTCCGTCTGTCTGTCTGTCTGTCTGTCTGTCTGTCTGTCTGTCTGTCTGTCTGTCTGTCTGTATGTCTGTCTGTCTGTCTGTCTGTCTGTCTGTCTGTCTGTCTGTCTGTCTGTCTGTCTGTCTGTCTGTCTGTCTGTCTGTCTGTCTGTCTGTCTGTCTGTCTGTCTGTCTGTCTGTCTGTCTGTCTGTCTGTCTGTCTGTCTGTCTGTCTGTCTGTCTGTCTGTCTGTCTGTCTGTCTGTCTGTCTGTCTGTCTGTCTGTCTGTCTGTCTGTCTGTCTGTCTGTCTGTCTGTCTGTCTGTCTGTCTGTCTGTCTGTCTGTCTGTCTGTCTGTCTGTCTGTCTGTCTGT
>JABXNX010001421.1:0-55443 GCA_014843695.1 Archivesica marissinica | reverse complement strand
GCTCCAGACAGGGCAGTTAAAATGAATAGAATTTGAAAACAACTATTATATTAGCCAAAGTAATTGGAAATCATAAAAGAACAGTCGCTTCCCACATTAAGAGACGTGGTTGTGCGGTTGTGTCACGTAGTGCAATGAGGCTCCAGACAGGGCAGTTAAAATGAATAGAATTTGAAAACAACTATTATATTAGCCAAAGTCATTGGAAATCATAAAAGAACAGTCGCTTCCCACATTAAGAGACGTGGTTGTGCGGTTGTGTCACGTAGTGCAATGAGGCTCCAGACAGGGCAGTTAAAATGAATAGAATTTGAAAACAACTATTATATTAGCCAAAGTAATTGGAAATCATAAAAGAACAGTCGCTTCCCACATTAAGAGACGTGGTTGTGCGGTTGTGTCACGTAGTGCAATGAGGCTCCAGACAGGGCAGTTAAAATGAATAGAATTTGAAAACAACTATTATATTAGCCAAAGTAATTGGAAATCATAAAAGAACAGTCGCTTCCCACATTAAGAGACGTGGTTGTGCGGTTGTGTCACGTAGTGCAATGAGGCTCCAGACAGGGCAGTTAAAATGAATAGAATTTGAAAACAACTATTATATTAGCCAAAGTAATTGGAAATCATAAAAGAACAGTCGCTTCCCACATTAAGAGACGTGGTTGTGCGGTTGTGTCACGTAGTGCAATGAGGCTCCAGACAGGGCAGTTAAAATGAATAGAATTTGAAAACAACTATTATATTAGCCAAAGTCATTGGAAATCATAAAAGAACAGTCGCTTCCCACATTAAGAGACGTGGTTGTGCGGTTGTGTCACGTAGTGCAATGAGGCTCCAGACAGGGCAGTTAAAATGAATAGAATTTGAAAACAACTATTATATTAGCCAAAGTAATTGGAAATCATAAAAGAACAGTCGCTTCCCACATTAAGAGACGTGGTTGTGCGGTTGTGTCACGTAGTGCAATGAGGCTCCAGACAGGGCAGTTAAAATGAATAGAATTTGAAAACAACTATTATATTAGCCAAAGTAATTGGAAATCATAAAAGAACAGTCGCTTCCCACATTAAGAGACGTGGTTGTGCGGTTGTGTCACGTAGTGCAATGAGGCTCCAGACAGGGCAGTTAAAATGAATAGAATTTGAAAACAACTATTATATTAGCCAAAGTAATTGGAAATCATAAAAGAACAGTCGCTTCCCACATTAAGAGACGTGGTTGTGCGGTTGTGTCACGTAGTGCAATGAGGCTCCAGACAGAGCAGTTAAAATGAATAGAATTTGAAAACAACTATTATATTAGCCAAAGTAATTGGAAATCATAAAAGAACAGTCGCTTCCCACATTAAGAGACGTGGTTGTGCGGTTGTGTCACGTAGTGCAATGAGGCTCCAGACAGGGCAGTTAAAATGAATAGAATTTGAAAACAACTATTATATTAGCCAAAGTAATTGGAAATCATAAAAGAACAGTCGCTTCCCACATTAAGAGAGGTGGTTGTGCGGTTGTGTCACGTAGTGCAATGAGGCTCCAGACAGGGCAGTTAAAATGAATAGAATTTGAAAACAACTATTATATTAGCCAAAGTCATTGGAAATCATAAAAGAACAGTCGCTTCCCACATTAAGAGACGTGGTTGTGCCGTTGTGTCACGTAGTGCAATGTGGCTCCAGACAGGGCAGTTAAAATGAATAGAATTTGAAAACAACTATTATATTAGCCAAAGTAATTGGAAATCATAAAAGAACAGTCGCTTCCCACATTAAGAGACGTGGTTGTGCCGTTGTGTCACGTAGTGCAATGTGGCTCCATAACAGGGCAGTTAAAATGAATAGAATTTGAAAACAACTATTATATTAGCCAAAGTAATTGGAAATCATAAAAGAACAGTCGCTTCCCACATTAAGAGAGGTGGTTGTGCGGTTGTGTCACGTAGTGCAATGTGGCTCCAGACAGAGCAGTTAAAATGAATAGAATTTGAAAACAACTATTATATTAGCCAAAGTAATTGGAAATCATAAAAGAACAGTCGCTTCCCACATTAAGAGACGTGGTTGTGCGGTTGTGTCACGTAGTGCAATGTGGCTCCAGACAGGGCAGTTAAAATGAATAGAATTTGAAAACAACTATTATATTAGCCAAAGTAATTGGAAATCATAAAAGAACAGTCGCTTCCCACATTAAGAGAGGTGGTTGTGCGGTTGTGTCACGTAGTGCAATGAGGCTCCAGACAGGGCAGTTAAAATGAATAGAATTTGAAAACAACTATTATATTAGCCAAAGTCATTGGAAATCATAAAAGAAAAAAGACGATTTGTGTTTATTAGTGTACGATAGGTTTTATTTCATTGATCACCGAAAATTGTATTTCCACGGTAACACGAGTGGCATTATTTTCCAATTGGCGGAAAACCAACGGGGATAAAAGTACCTTAACTGCATTATCTACAATTTAAGACAGATATTAGGACGATGTCGTATATGGATGCTAATCGGATTACATGATGGTTAATTATGTTCACAATTTATATGCTCTTTCCATCATGTTAGTGCAGATGTACCAGGGTAAGTGTACGTATAGAATTATAATAGTTCAGATCAGACTGGTAATACATGGATCGCAGGTTCGATTCCCCGTCTGACCCTAATAAAATTAACAGTCTTTCAGATGGGACTTTAAGCCGATGTCTTGTGTCGGTGATTACATCGTGCACGTAAAAGAACCGGAGGAGATTCTGGAATGGGTCTCTGTCTGTATCTGTATCATTTCACTATCCTCCAAAAATCTGAAATGACTAATCTCTTCAGGAGGCGTCGCTCTTCGTACGGAAGTTGACCTGGAAGTTGACCTAGGAAGTTGAATTGTGGGAGAATATTTAATGGGTATTTTCCCCATAATCCACACGTTCTATTACCGTCAGTATGGCTTGAATGCTTTATTAACGTTTGAATGCGTTCTTATGAGCAAGATTAATATTCAATGACACTTGAATAAGACACTACTAGTGCGGCGTCCGTGGTCCAGTGGTAGAGCGTTGGATTTGGAATCGAACTGTCCCGGGTTCGATACTCGGTCAGGCCACGTATGTATTGTCATTGAGCAAGGCACCTCACACACATTGCTTAGTACTGGTTAACCACTTAGGTCGGATAAGCCTGCCCAGGAAAACATGTATTGGTCCCCGCAAGGGGTTTGACATTAATGTAACATACATACATACAAAATCAACAAACGCAATATTACTGTTCATCGAATACCTCCACATTAACAGAACAAATGTATTGTATACCCTGAGTGTGTCTTCTTTTCAGCGATAAATCCACCAGGTCCTCCAGAACACGTGTCCGTTGTTTCTGACGCCATCAATATCGGCGTTGAATGGCGGCCGCCGGCGGAAACCTACGGAGATATACGAAGATACATCGTCAGTTGGGCAATACTACCAAACTTTACGGACGTGACAACTATTGTTGACAGCGACATCACAATGTGCATTATTTCCATTCAGCATCACGTTGGACGTTTGTTTAATATTCGAGTGCGAGCAGAAAACGACGAAGGTATCGGAGAATATTCCCTGCCGAAGTACATAAGAACAGGTACCGTGATAGCGCAGTGATAGCGCAGTGATAGCGCAGTCGTAGCGTATTCCTGGTGTTATTACACGTGTGTACATATAAGAAATTATGAGATGATTGTATAATACTGAATACAAGCACAGTTATGTGATACATATACAGTCAAACCTGTGTTAGTGGTCACCTGCATTAAGCAGCCAACCTGTATTAAGCAGCCAGTTTCAAGATTCCCAATCGGTTGTTTTATTATATATTTTACCTCTATTAAGCAGCCACCAGTGTTAAGCAGCCTCTTTCTCTGACTCCCTTGGCTGGCTGTTTAAGACAGGTTTGACTGTACAAACTAACTTTTAAGAGGTTTCAGAAGAGGGGACGTTCCAATTGCAGATTCATCCATGAATCTTTTACACACCCTGTATACATCACACCCTGTATATATCACCGATACATGACAACTGTGTACATGTGATGCGGTATGGTGTTTGCCAATAAGACAAACATATCAACTATATCTACTAATTTAAATAAACATTGCATTATTTAGTTGTTCCGATTAAGTTTTTTGCAATTTTTTTGTAGATCTACTGTTATTATTTTCATGCATTTTTTACACACCCTGTACATGACAACTGTATACATGTGAAGCAGTATGATGTGCTTGCCAATAAGACAAATATATCTACTAAATAAACATTTCATTATTTAGTTGTTTTGTTTAACCGTTTTTTAAATGTCTTTTGTATATCTACCGTTGTATTTTCAGAATGCAGAGTAGATCATTATTTATATCCAAGTCGAAACGTCACTGTGACGTCACCCGGCTTCATGGAGCATGCCCAGCTGCAACCTGGCGTTATTTGCACGTGGACGTTTCGGACGATGGTCAAATATTCTATCGGGTTATATTTTAATGACGTAGAACTAGGCGATATGGAATCTGTTGAGTGCAATGATACTTATTTAGACATTAGTGATGTTGGTCGCGTATGTAATGTCAAAGGCAAGGACACGTTTAAAAGGACGAATTTACAAACGGTTAAACTAACACTTCATAGTGGCGAAAAATTGACCGGAAGAGGTTTCAGTATAACGACCGGAAGTGGTGTGCGGTTACCAGGACCACCTACACACATATTGCTGAGAACATATGACCACGCCATTTTTGTTAACTGGGAACCTCCAAGGGAAATTACTCTCGCTATAACTGCTTACAACATACGCTATGGAGTTGTGTCGCCTAAACAGCAATATGTAGTAACTGTGGCGCAAGAAATGCGGACTTTTGCAATAAATACCGATACATTTGAAGGGAAATTAATGACAGTACAATTAGTGGCTGCTATAGGAAGAGAGGAAGGCAGTCACTCGGAGACATATTTCATCAGGGCACGTAAGTTTACCGAATATGTACGATTACTTAGTCTAGCAGTATATAAAAGAATAGTTTAGCTCGATTGCGAAATAAGTTCTTATAACTTATATTAATCACTCTCGAGATTTCATTCCTGATGGAATCCATCGCCACGAGGGAGAGCGGAGGTAGTGTGTGCTAATTGCATTGCTTAAACCAAGCGCATAATCGTACATCTGGGCCTGAAGCGAACGCACCACCGCTGCGCTATCACTGCTACATTTGGACGCTACGGAAGTAAACAAACTAGCACAGAGTGCGCATGCGTTATTTCTCAGGATTTAGTTAGGTAGCAATTTAAGTCTTTTACTAAATAATGACACTGCCTTGTGTACAAATAACCTGGTATATAGAAAATGTGCCGCAAATGCGAATAGCTGGCTTGCGGTAGCTTTACTGCATTTCACTGAGGATTGCAAATGGCAGACTGCGTATTTCCGTGAGTAGCAGTTTGTGATTGGAAAGACCGCCAGGTAGTGTGATGCAATTTTGCGCAAAACGTCTTCCGCTGATATATGACCACTTTCATTCACAACCTATACTTCGTCTGCATGTATATGTCACACCATTAAGAACTATTTGCGGTAGAATGTGGCAAGGATGTTTGTGCATGTGTGCAAACTGGTGCCAACGTGACATTGATCTCGTGATTTTGAGGGGGTGGGGTATTATTAATAGTTATTACTACATATAATGAAGCATAAATTGTCAAATGTCGCTGATGTTATATAACATGACAGAGCCATTACAGTGGAATGAGTACACTGCTTCTACTAAGTGGACTCTCTTAGAAAAAAATAATAGCATGTTCCGCCATACGCCATGCTTAAGACTATACAATTGGGTATCCTGTGCCCGATTATGCTACGGTCTTTTCTGGTTTGATACGGGCTCGTGACCGTATCAAATCAGTTTTGTTATATTTCGGGTTTTACGCCAGCATCAGCACCATTTTGGCTATATCGCCGGCGGGCAGTTTACCTAACAACACCTTTCCTGGATATCAAATCAGTAAACGTAATATCAAGTTAGTTAGTTAGTTAATGGATATCATGATGATATCTTTTTTAACGACGCCTCAACCTAATAATGTCATGTGGCGTCGAGAACATTTGTAAAAAAAATAAAAATGTGATCTATGTTAAAATGTTACATTTAAAATAAATATATATATTCGGTAATCAAAAAATATATTGCATTATAATCTATTTATAAGATGCGTTTCTTTTAAAAAAGCTAATATTTTATTTGGCAGTACTGAATCAAATAATTCCTGCTTACTATTTGCGTTAAAGTATGTATTCCTTGTAAAGATGAAACGTAATATCAAACTGGAGAACACAACGTATCGACCTGGCTGGTAGACAAATAAAGGCAAACAATAGGCTAGTATGCATATCTAAGTAGTAATGCTTGCTATCCATCCAGCATTTAGCTTTCATTCCAATCCACTTATTTATTGTGTACATACTTATCTGTTGTAAATTATGTTATATAATGTCAAATAAATATGTTTAAACCAATATCTGGTTTAAACAGTTTATTTCAAACAATGATACAACATATATACATGTACAATTTACACAAATATATACATACATGTATGAAAAATGATTAGAACCGAAAGCTATAGCTTATAGAGGTCTTCTCCTATAATTAGATGCATATTGTAATTACAGTACGACAGCGTTTTAATCGTATCTGAACTATTAATTACAATTTGAAAAAGATAAGTATAAAATTATATTAACCATGAACTGTAAACTATAATCTCAATAATATAACGAGAGTACATGTGTACATAGTAATTAAATTAGTAAGTTGGTTTAAACAGTATTTATTCCAATAAATTTACATGTATAACACAAACAATGTTACAAATTACATAAATTGTGAATGGTTTGGATTGGAAAACAAGTTTTCAGAAAACTTATATTAATTCCTCTCCAATGGAAATGTACATAATAAATATTTGCAACGTTTTCGGTAGGTATAAAGAATAATACTAAAAACGAGTGTAACTTGAGGCGGATATTCTATATACATTTATGCAAGAAGTACTGTTTTAAGAAGGGACAGTTGGACATGAAAATACTTAATATTCATTCAAACAATGAAACCACACACCGATCAACAGGTCAGCCAGCGCCTCCCTGGAGGCCTTACGGTGCCTCGAAACGCTTTGTGGATGATATGTAGCTATGGACACTCAGAAACGTACATGTATTTTGTTCTAGTGATAGGTGTTCATCCCCATATAGTAGATTAGTAAGTTGAAATTAAGATTGACTCAAAAGGATAGAAGATGGATGAACATGATGCATTCATTCGGATAGTTCAATGGGAGAAGCAAGCTTGCATAATAACCAATATCTGGTTAGGCAACATAAGTAAAATCACAACATTCCGATTAAAAGGACCAAGATACATTTCGGGATAAATCGGACTTGTCTACCAAGGGAGATAATAGACTCATTGTGGTCATATAGATATTATTTTTATAGCAACTTCCTTTCTTCCCGTCGTTTACAGCATGCCGTCGTCGAATGCAATTGAATGGTACATACACTATCTACATAACATCCCCAGGGTATCCGAATGCATATCCGAGCAACATAATATGCACGTGGTACATTACGTCAGAACAGAATGCGACGTCATACATTACGTATTTAGACTTCAAACTGGAAGACACTTCATTTTGCAGCAGTGACTACATAACATTCTCATTCCGTGCCACCATAGAGCATGAATGCGGCGCAGGAACGAACCTACCAAAGTCTCTGGAAACGCAATCACAAAATTACAGTCTGACATTTGTAACAGACGGTGTGAACGAATTCGCTGGATTCTATATGCGGATTATTTCCAGATGTAAGTGAATTTGGTCTTTATTCTGAACCGTCTGTGTTTGATCTTGTGCTTACAGTCGCAGCGTATTGGGCTTTCCCAGTTTCTGGGTGTGGAAGAAGGGGTGTGTGGTCATTCGGCGAGTATTTTTTTATTCAAGATTAATTGTTGCCCATTTGAGCGACGGGCAGTTTGCCTAACAACACCTTTCCTTGGCAGTTATGTTATATCTATGTTATATTTCGGGTTTTACGCCTGCATCAGCACCATTTTGGGCTATTTCGCCGGCGGGCAGTTTACCTAACAACACCTTTCCTTGGCAGGCTCCAGCGATTAACCACTACTTGGGTGCACCAACCTCCGTAAGAAACTGCCAACTTTCTCAGTTAATATTAATGAGACACGAACTGAGCGTTCCTCGAACCCGTGACCATCAGTGATGATAGGTTACAGTGGTATACAAGTCAGCGACCTTAACCACTCGACCACGGAGGGTGACCATATAAATAGCCCAATTTCTAAGCACCAGCTGCCATATATATTTAATGATTATAAATTGATATGATAAGTACACCATTAGCGTGGGGAAATGATCCAAAACCTAAACTGGCAGACTCTAGAACAGCGACGAAACATCCGTCCTGTCACATTCCTTTTATAATAGAGCATTGCCTTGTGTTTGGTGACCACCATCGTGTCCCCTAAAACCTAAACTACCTAATACCATATCCAAGGGCACAGTATCATTTAAACTGTGTTCCCTAGAAGTAGTCGTCCCACCTACACGTTCAGTCTAACCCCAGCATCGTTGCTGAGCAGCTGGATCCATGAAGCCAGGGTTCATTCTAGGTCAGAAGTTTTGGGAGAAGTGAGAAAGCGCGTGATCGCTTCCTTAAATGGTGTTCTTTAATATACTTCTGCAAAATAGGGTTAAAATGCACAGTACAACCATTAAATACAGCATTTGAATATGAGTGCTTTATAATGGGCCAGTGTATCTTACTAGACAACATTTTGTTTGAAAATCGTAAAAACCAAAATATATTTTTTTGTTTTTTTAGGGAGAATTGGTCCCCCAGAGGGCGAAGTCAGGGTCCCTAGGTCGACAATTTCGCCGAAATCTCCCTCTAATCTGATCCCTGATAAAGCATTTTATAAAATGTTATAGTGTTGTTAATAATAGATTTTTTATCCTTTTATCTATCTTAACTGTGTACCTGTGTTTTACGTTTATTTATCGTCGCTACCGGTTGCCCATATGAGTGACGCCTCCTGAAGAGATTAGTCATTTTAGATTTTTGGAAGATAGTGCATGATACAGACAGAGACCCATTCCAGAATCTCCTCTGGTTCTTTTACATGCACGGTGTACAGTACCGACACGAAACTTCGGTTTAACATCCCAACTGAAAGACTTAACTTTATTAGGGTCAGACGGGGGATCGAACTGACTGTATGCGTATGTGAATGTATCTGGTTGTATGTGAATGTATCTGGTTGTATGTGAATGTATCTGGTTGTATGTGAATGTATCTGGCTGTATGTGAATGTATCCGGTTGTATGTGAATGTATCTGGTTGTATGTGAATGTATCTGGCTGTATGTGAATGTATCTGGTTGTATGTGAATGTATCTGGTTGTATGTGTATGTGAATGTATCTGGATGTATGTGTATGTATCTGGTTGTATGTGAATGTATCTGGTTGTATGTGAATGCATCTGGCTGTATGTGAATGTATCTGGCTGTATGTGAATGTATCTGGCTGTATGTGAATGTATCTGGTTGTATGTGAATGTATCTGGTTGTATGTGAATGTATCTGGCTGTATGTGAATGTATCTGGCTGTATGTGAATGTATCTGGTTGTATGTGAATGTATCTGGTTGTATGTGAATGTATCTGGTTGTATGTGTATGTATCTGGTTGTAAGTGTATGTATCTGGTTGTATGTGAATGTATCTGGCTGTATGTGAATGTATCTGGCTGTATGTGAATGTATCCGGCTGTATGTGAATGTATCTGGTTGTATGTGTATGTATCTGGTTGTATGTGAATGTATCTGGTTGTATGTGTATGTATCTGGTTGTATGTGAATGTATCTGGTTGTATGTGTATGTATCTGGTTGTATGTGAATGTATCCGGCTGTATGTGAATGTATCTGGCTGTATGTGTATGTGAATGTATCTGGTTGTATGTGAAGGTATCTGGCTGTATGTGTATGTATCTGGCTGGATGTGAATGTATCTGGCTGTATGTGAATGTATCTAGATGGATGTGAATGTATCTGGATGTGAATGTATATGGATGTATGTGAATGTATCTGGTTGTATGTGAATGTATCTGGTTGTATGTGAATGTATCTGGTTGTATGTGAATATATCTGGTTGTATGTGAATGTATCTGTTTGTATGTGAATGTATCTGGATGTGAATGTATCTGGATGTATGTGAATGTAGCTGGCTGTATGTGAATGTATCTGGATGTATGTGTATGTGAATGTATCTGGTTGTATGTGTATGTATCTGGTTGTATGTGTATGTGAATGTATCAGGCTGTATGTGAATGTATCTGGATGTATGTGTATGTGAATGTATCTGGATGTATGTGAATGTATCTGGATGTGAATGTATCTGGATGTGAATGTATCTGAATGTATGTGAATGTATCTGTATGTGAATGTATCTGGATGTATGTGAATGTATCTGGCTGTATGTGAATGTATCTGGATGTATGTGTATGTGAATTTATCTGGATGTATGTGTATGTGAATGTATCTGGATGTATGCGAATGTATCTGGATGTATGTGAATGTATCTGGATGTATGTGAATGTATCTAGATGTATGTGAATGTATCTTGATGTATGTGAATGTATCTGGATGTATGTGAATGTATCTGGATGTATGTGTATGTGAATGTATCTGGATGTATGTGTATGTGAATGTATCTGGAGGTATGTGTATGTGAATGTATCTGGATGTATGTGAATGTATCTGGATGTATGTGAATGTATCTGGATGTATGTGAATGTATCTGAATGTATGTGTATGTGAATGTATCTGGCTGTATGTGAATGTATCTGGCTGTATGTGAATGTATCTGGTTGTATGTGAATGTATCTGGTTGTATGTGAATGTATCTGGTTGTATGTGAATGTATCTGGATGTATGTGATGTATCTGGTGTATGTGAATGTATCTGGTTGTATGTGAATGTATCTGGATGTATGTGAATGTATCTGGATGTATGTGATGTATCTGGATGTATGTGTATGTATCTGGTTGTATGTGTATGTGAATGTATCTGGTTGTATGTGAATGTATCTGGCTGTATGTGAATGTATCTGGTTGTATGTGTATGTAATTATCTGCTGTATGTGAATGTATCTGGCTGTATGTGAATGTATCTGGTTGTATGTGAATGTATCTGGTGGTATGTGAATGTATCTGGCTGTATGTGAATGTATCTGGCTGTATGTGAATGTATCTGGCTGTATGTGAATGTATCTGGCTGTATGTGAATGTATCTGGTTGTATGTGAATGTATCTGGCTGTATGTGAATGTATCTGGCTGTATGTGAATGTATCTGGCTGTATGTGAATGTATCTGGCTGTATGTGAATGTATCTGGTTGTATGTGAATGTATATTGTTGTATGTGAATGTATCTGGCTGTATGTGAATGTATCTGGCTGTATGTGTATGTGAATGTATCTGGTTGTATGTGAATGTATCTGGTTGTATGTGAATGTATCTGGCTGTATGTGTATATGAATGTATCTGGTTGTATGTGAATGTATCAGCTTGTATGTGAATGTATCTGGTTGTATGATAATGTATCTGGCTGTATGTGAATGTATCTGGCTGTATGTGAATGTATCTGGTTGTATGTGTATGTATCTGGTTGTATGTGTATGGATCTGGCTGTATGTGTATGTATCTGGCTGTATGTGTATGTGAATGTATCTGGTTGTATGTGTATGTATCAGGTTGTATGTGAATGTATCTGGCTGTATCTGGTTCTATGTGAATGTATCTGGCTGTATGTGTATGTATCTGGCTGTATGTGTATGTAAATGTATCTGGATGTATGTGAATGTATCTGGTTGTATGTGTATGTATCTGGTTGTATGTGTATGTGAATGTATATGGTTGTATGTGAATGTATCTGGATGTATGTGTATGTATCTGGATGTATGTGAATGTATCTGGTTGTATGTGAATGTATCTGGCTGGATGTGAATGTATCTGGATGTATGTGTATGTATCTGGCTGTATGTGAATGTATCTGGTTGTATGTGTATGTATCTGGATATATGTGAATGTATCTGGTTGTCTGAGAAAGTATCTGGCTGTATGTGAATGTATCTGGTTGTATGTGTATGTGAATGTATCTGCTTGTATGTGAATGTATCTGGCTGTATGTGAATGTATCTGGTTGTATGTGAATGTATCTGGTGGTATGTGAATGAATCTGGCTGTATGTGAATGTATCTGGCTGTATGTGAATGTATCTGGCTGTATGTGAATGTATCTGGCTGTATGTGAATGTATATTGTTGTATGTGAATGTATCTGGCTGTATGTGAATGTATCTGGTTGTATGTGAATGTGAATGTATCTGGTTGTATGTGAATGTATCTGGTTGTATGTGAATGTATCTGGCTGTATGTGAATGTATCTGGTTGTATGTGTATGCATATTGTTGTATGTGAATGTATCTGGCTGTATGTGAATGTATCTGGTTGTATGTGTATGTGAATGTATCTGGTTGTATGTGAATGTATCTGGTTGTATGTGAATGTATCTGGCTGTATGTGAATGTATCTGGTTGTATGTGAATGTATCTGGTTGTATGTGTATGTGAATGTATATGGATGTATGTGTATGTATCTGGTTGTATGTGAATGTATCTGGTTGTATGTGAATGCATCTGGCTGTATGTGAATGTATCTGGCTGTATGTGAATGTATCTGGCTGTATGTGAATGTATATGGTTGTATGTGAATGTATCTGGTTGTATGTGAATGTATCTGGCTGTATGTGAATGTATCTGGCTGTATGTAAATGTATCTGGTTGTATGTGAATGTATCTGGTTGTATGTGAATGTATCTGGTTGTATGTGTATGTATCTGGTTGTAAGTGTATGTATCTGGTTGTATGTGAATGTATCTGGCTGTATGTGAATGTATCTGGCTGTATGTGAATGTATCTGGTTGTATGTGAATGTATCCGGCTGTATGTGAATGTATCTGGTTGTATGTGTATGTATCTGGTTGTATGTGAATGCATCTGGTTGTATGTGTATGTATCTTGTTGTATGTGAATGTATCTGGTTGTATGTGTATATATCTGGTTGTATGTGAATGTATCAGGCTGTATGTGAATGTATCTGGCTGTATGAATATGTGAATGTATCTGGTTGTATGTGAAGGTAGCTGGCTGTATGTGAATGTATCTAGATGGATGTGAATGTATCTGGATGTGAATGTATATGGATGTATGTGAATGTATCTGGTTGTATGTGAATGTATCTGGTTGTATGTGAATATATCTGGTTGTATGTGAATGTATCTGGTTGTATGTGAATGTATCTGGATGTGAATATATCTGGATGTATGTAAATGTAGCTGGCTGTATGTGAATGTATCTGGATGTATGTGTATGTGAATGTATCTGGTTGTATGTGTATGTATCTGATTGTATGTGTATGTGAATGTATCTGGATGTATGTGAATGTATCTGGATGTGAATGTATCTGGATGTGAAAGTATCTGGATGTATGTGAATGTATCTGGATGTGAATGTATCTGGATGTATGTGAATGTATCTGGATGTATGTGTATGTGAATGTATCTGGATGTATGTGTATGTGAATGTATCTGGATGTATGCGAATGTATCTGGATGTATGTGAATGTATCTGGATGTATGTGAATGTATCTAGATGTATGTGAATGTATCTGAATGTATGTGAATGTATCTGGATGTATGTGAATGTATCTGGATGTATGTGTATGTGAATGTATCTGGATGTATGTGTATGTGAATGTATCTGGAGGTATGTGTATGTGAATGTATCTGGATGTATGTGAATGTATCTGGCTGTATGTGAATGTATATGGCTGTATGTGAATGTATCTGGTTGTATGTGAATGTATATTGTTGTATGTGAATGTATCTGGCTGTATGTGAATGTATCTGGTTGTATGTGTATGTGAATGTATCTGGTTGTATGTGAATGTATCTGGTTGTATGTGAATGTATCTGGCTGTATGTGTATATGAATGTATCTGGTTGTATGTGAATGTATCAGCTTGTATGTGAATGTATCTGGTTGTATGATAATGTATCTGGCTGTATGTGAATGTATCTGGCTGTATGTGAATGTATCTGATGTATTGTATGTGAATGTATCTGGCTGTATGTGAATGTATCTGGCAGTATGTGAATGTATCTGGTTGTATGTGAATGTATCTGGTTGTATGTGAATGTATCTGGTTGTATGTGAATGTATCTGGTTGTATGTGAATGTATCTGGTGTATGTGAATGTATCTGGATGTATGTGAATGTATCTGGATGTATGTGTATGTATCTGGATGTATGTGTATGTGAATGTATCTGGTTGTATGTGAATGTATCTGGATGTATGTGTATGTATCTGGATGTATGTATGTATCTGGTTGATATGTGAATGTATCTGCTTGTATGTGAATGTATCTGGCTGTATGTGAATGTATCTGGCTGTATGTGAATGTATCTGGTTGTATGTGAATGTTATGGATGTATGTGAATGTATCTGGTTGTATGTGAATGTATCTGGCTGTATGTGAATGTATCTGGATGTATGTGAATGTATCTGGTGTATGTGAATGTATCTGGTGTATGTGTATGTATCTGGTGTATGTGAATGTATCTGGATGTATGTGAATGTATCTGGATGTGTATGTATCTGGCTGTATGTGAATGTATCTGGCTGTATGTGAATGTATCTGGTGTATGTGAATGTATCTGGTTGTATGTGAATGTATCTGGCTGTATGTGAATGTATCTGGTTGTATGTGAATGTATCTGGTTGTATGTGAATGTATCTGGTTGTATGTGAATGTATCTGGTTGTATGTGTATGTGAATGTATCTGGCTGTATGTGTATGTATCTGGATGTATGTGAATGTATCTGGCTGTATGTGAATGTATCTGGTTGTATGTGAATGTATCTGGCTGGATGTGAATGTATCTGGATGTATGTGAATGTATCTGGTGTATGTGAATGTATCTGGTTGTATGTGTATGTATCTGGATGTATGTGAATGTATCTGGTGTATGTGAATGTATCTGGATGTATGTGAATGTATCTGGCTGTATGTGAATGTATCTGGTTGTATGTGATGTATTGTGTGAATGTATCTGGTTGTATGTGAATGTATCTGGATGTATGTGAATGTATCTGGCTGTATGTGTATGTATCTGGCTGTATGTGAATGTATCTGGTTGTATGTGTATGTGAATGTATCTGGTTGTATGTGAATGTATCTGGCTGTATGTGAATGTATATGGATGTATGTGAATGTATCTGGTTGTATGTGAATGTATCTGGTTGTATGTGAATGTATCTGGCTGTATGTGAATGTATCTGGCTGTATGTGTATGTATCTGATTGTATGTGTATGTATCTGGCTGTATGTGTATGTGAATGTATCTGGTTGTATGTGAATGTATCTGGCTGTATGTGAATGTATCTGGTTGTATATGAATGTATCTGGTTGTATGTGAATGTTAATGTATCTGGTTGTATGTGACTGTATCTGGATGTATGTGAATGTATCTGGTTGTATGTGAATGTATCTGGCTGTATGTGTATGTGAATGTATATGGCTGTATCTGGTTGTATGTGTATGTAAATGTATCATGGATGTATGTGAATGTATCTTGCTGTATGTGTATGTATCTGGTTGTATGTGTATGAGAATGTATCTGGTTGTATCTGGTTGTATGTGTATGTGAATATATCTGGCTGTATGTGAATGTATCTGGCTGTATGTGTATGTATCTGGTTGTAAGTGTATGTATCTGGCTGTATGTGAATATATCTGGATGTATGTGAATGTATCAGCTTGTATGTGTATGTGAATGTATCTGGTTGTATGTGAATGTATCTGGCTGTATGTGAATGTATCAGCTTGTATGTGTATGTGAATGTATCTGGCTGTATGTGAATGTATCTGGTTGTATGTGTATGTGAATGTATCTGGCTGTATGTCAATGTATATGGCTGGATGTGAATGTATCTGGATGTATGTGAATGTATCTGGATGTATATGTATCTGGATGTATGTGTATGTATATGGCTGTATGTGAATGTATCTGGTTGTATGTGTATGTATCTGGATGTATGTGAATGTATCTGGATGTGTATGTATCTGGATGTATGTGTATGTATCTGGATGTATGTGAATGTATCTGGTTGTATGTGAATGTATCTGGCTGGATGTGAATGTATCTGGATGTATGTGTATGTATCTGGCTGTATGTGAATGTATCTGGTTGTATGTGTATGTATCTGGATGTATGTGAATGTATCTGGATGTATGTGAATGTATCTGGATGTGTATGTATCTGGATGTATGTGTATGTATCTGGCTGTATGTGAATGTATCTAGTTGTATGTGTATGTATCTGGCTGTATGTGAATGTATCTGGTTGTATGTGTATGTATCTGGATGTATGTGAATGTATCTGGATGTGTATGTATCTAGATGTATGTGTATGTATCTGGCTGTATGTGAATGTGTCTGGTTGTATGTGAATGTATCTGGCTGGATGTGAATGTATCTGGATGTATGTGATTGTATATGGATGTGTATGTATCTGGATGTATATGTATGTATCTGGATGTATGTGAATGTATCTGGATGTATGTGTATGTATCTGGCAGTATGTGAATGTATCTGGTTGTATGTGTATGTGAATGTATCTGGTTGTATGTGAATGTATCTGGCTGTATCTGGTTGTATGTTTATGTAAATGTATCTGGATGTATGTGAATGTATCTGGCTGTATGTGTATGTATCTGTTTGTATGTGTATGAGAATGTAACTGGCTGTATGTGAATGTATCTGGCTGTATGTTTATGTATCTGGTTGTATGTGTATGTATATGGCTGTATGTGAATGTATCTGGATGTCTGTGAATGTATCTGGATGTGAATGTATCTGGATGTATGTGAATGTATCTGGATGTATGTGTATGTATCTGGCTGTATGTGAATGTATCTGGATGTGAATGTATCTGGATGTATGTGAATGTATCTGGATGTATGTGAATGTATCTGGATGTGAATGTATCTGGATGTATGTGCATGTATCTGGCTGTATGTGAATGTATCTGGCTGTATGTGAATGTATCTGGCTGTATGTGAATGTATCTGGCTGTATGTGAATGTATCTGGATGTCTGTGAATGTATCTGGATGTGAATGTATCTGGATGTATGTGTATGTATCTGGCTGTATGTGAATGTATCTGGCTGTATGTGAATGTATCTGCCTGTATGTGAATGTATCTGGTTGTATGTGTATGTATCTGGTTGTATGTGTATGTATCTGGCTGTATATGAATGTATCTGGATGTATGTGTATGTATCTGGTTGTATGTGTATGTATCTGGCTGTATGTGAATGTATCTGGATGTATGTGAATGTATCTGGCTGTATGTGAATGTATCTGGTTGTATGTGTATGTGAATGTATCTGGTTGTATGTCAATGTATATGACTGTATGTGAATGTATCTGGTTGTATGTGAATGTATCTGGCTGTATGTGAATGTATCTGGTTGTATGTGAATGTATCTGGTTGTATGTGTATGAGAATGTATCTGGCTGTATCTGGTTGTATGTGTATGTGAATATATATGGCTGTATGTGAATGTATCTGGCTGTATGTGTATGTATCTGGTTGTATGTGTATGTATCTGGCTGTATGTGAATGTATCAGCTTGTATGTGTATGTGAATGTATCTGGTTGTATGTGAATGTATCTGGCTGTATGTGAATGTATCTGGTTGTATGTGAATGTATCTGGCTGTATGTGAATGTATCTGGTTGTATGTGAATGTATCGGATGTATGTGAATGTATCTGGTTGTATGTGAATGTATTGGCTGTATGTGTATGTGAATGTATCTGGCTGTATGTGAATGTATCTGGTTGTATGTGTATGTGAATGTATCTGGCTGTATGTGAATGTATCTGTTAGTATGTGAATGTATCTGGCTGTATGTGTATGTGAATGTATCTGGCTGTATGTGAATGTATCTGGCTGTATGTGAATGTATCTGGTGTATGTGTATGTGAATGTATCTGGCTGTATGTGAATGTATCAGCTTGTATGTGAATGTATCTGGTTGTATGTGAATGTATCTGGCTGTATGTGAATGTATCTGGCTGTATGTGAATGTATCTGGATGTATGTGAATGTATCTGGTTGTATGTGAATGTATCTGGATGTATGTGAATGTATCTGGCTGTATGTGAATGTATCTGGCTGTATGTGTATGTATCTGGTTGTATGTGAATGTATCTGGCTGTATGTGAATGTATCTGGATGTAATGTAAAATTATGATGTATGTGAATTATCTGGTGTATGTGAATGTATCAGCTTGTATGTGAATGTATCTGGCTGTATGTGAATGTATCTGGATGTGAATGTATATGGCTGTATGTGAATGTATCTGGATGTATGTGAATGTATCTGGATGTATGTGAATGTATCTGGCTGTATGTGAATGTATCTGGCTGTATGTGTATGCATCTGGTTGTATGTGTATGTATGTGGCTGTATGTGAATGTATCTGGATGTATGTGTATGTATCTGGCTGTATGTGAATGTATCTGGATGTGAATGTATCTGGATGTATGTGAATGTATCTGGTTGTATGTGAATGTATCTGGCTGTATGTGTATGTGAATGTATATGGCTGTATCTGGTTGTATGTGTATGTAAATGTATCTGGATGTATGTGAATGTATCTTGCTGTATGTGTATGTATCTGGTTGTATGTGTATGAGAATGTATCTGGTTGTATCTGGTTGTATGTGTATGTGAATATATCTGGCTGTATGTGAATGTATCTGGCTGTATGTGTATGTATCTGGTTGTAAGTGTATGTATCTGGCTGTATGTGAATATATCTGGATGTATGTGAATGTATCAGCTTGTATGTGTATGTGAATGTATCTGGTTGTATGTGAATGTATCTGGCTGTATGTGAATGTATCAGCTTGTATGTGTATGTGAATGTATCTGGCTGTATGTGAATGTATCTGGTTGTATGTGTATGTGAATGTATCTGGATGTATGTGAATGTATCTGGATGTGTATGTATCTGGATGTATGTGTATGTATCTGGCTGTATGTGAATGTATCTGGTTGTATGTGTATGTATCTGGATGTATGTGAATGTATCTGGATGTGTATGTATCTGGATGTATGTGTATGTATCTGGATGTATGTGAATGTATCTGGTTGTATGTGAATGTATCTGGCTGGATGTGAATGTATCTGGATGTATGTGTATGTATCTGGCTGTATGTGAATGTATCTGGTTGTATGTGTATGTATCTGGATGTATGTGAATGTATCTGGATGTATGTGAATGTATCTGGATGTGTATGTATCTGGATGTATGTGTATGTATCTGGCTGTATGTGAATGTATCTAGTTGTATGTGTATGTATCTGGCTGTATGTGAATGTATCTGGTTGTATGTGTATGTATCTGGATGTATGTGAATGTATCTGGATGTGTATGTATCTGGATGTATGTGTATGTATCTGGCTGTATGTGAATGTGTCTGGTTGTATGTGAATGTATCTGGCTGGATGTGAATGTATCTGGATGTATGTGAATGTATATGGATGTGTATGTATCTGGATGTATATGTATGTATCTGGATGTATGTGAATGTATCTGGATGTATGTGTATGTATCTGGCAGTATGTGAATGTATCTGGTTGTATGTGTATGTGAATGTATCTGGTTGTATGTGAATGTATCTGGATGTATGTGAATGTATCTGGCTGTATGTGAATGTATCTGGTTGTATGTGTATGTGAATGTATCTGGTTGTATGTGAATGTATCTGGCTGTATGTGAATGTATCTGGATGTATGTGTATGTGAATGTATCTGGCTGTATGTGTATGTATATGGATGTATGTGAATGTATATGGATGTATGTGAATGTATCTGGCTGTATGTGAATGTATCTGGCTGTATGTTAATGTATCTGGCTGTATGTGAATGTATCTGGATGTCTGTGAATGTATCTGGATGTGAATGTATCTGGATGTATGTGTATGTATCTGGCTGTATGTGAATGTATCTGGCTGTATGTGAATGTATCTGTCTGTATGTGAATGTATCTGGTTGTATGTGTATGTATCTGGTTGTATGTGTATGTATCTGGCTGTATATGAATGTATCTGGATGTATGTGTATGTATCTGGTTGTATGTGTATGTATCTGGCTGTATGTGAATGTATCTGGATGTATGTGAATGTATCTGGCTGTATGTGAATGTATCTGGTTGTATGTATGAATGTATCTGGTGTATTCAATGTATATGCTGTATGTGAATGTATCTGGTTGTATGTGAATGTATCTGGCTGTATGTGAATGTATCTGGTTGTATGTGAATGTATCTGTCTGTATGTGTATGTGAATGTATCTGGCTGTATCTGGTTGTATGTGTATGTACATGTATATGGATGTATGTGAATGTATCTGGCTGTATGTGTATGTATCTGGTTGTATGTGTATGAGAATGTATCTGGCTGTATCTGGTTGTATGTGTATGTGAATATATATGGCTGTATGTGAATGTATCTGGCTGTATGTGTATGTATCTGGTTGTATGTGTATGTATCTGGCTGTATGTGAATGTATCAGCTTGTATGTGTATGTGAATGTATCTGGTTGTATTTGAATGTATCTGGCTGTATGTGAATGTATCTGGTTGTATATGAATGTATCTGGCTGTATGTGAATGTATCTGGTTGTATGTGAATGTATCTGGATGTATGTGAATGTATCTGGATGTGTATGTATCTGGATGTATGTGTATGTATCTGGCTGTATGTGAATGTATCTAGTTGTATGTGTATGTATCTGGCTGTATGTGAATGTATCTGGTTGTATGTGTATGTATCTGGATGTATGTGAATGTATCTGGATGTGTATGTATCTGGATGTATGTGTATGTATCTGGTGTATGTGAATGTTCTGGTGTATGTGAATGTATCTGGCTGGATGTGAATGTATCTGGATGTATGTGAATGTATCTGGTTGTATGTGAATGTATCTGGCTGTATGTGTATGTGAATGTATCTGGCTGTATCTGGTTGTATGTTTATGTAAATGTATCTGGATGTATGTGAATTTTTTCTGGCTGTATGTGTATGTATCTGTTTGTATGTGTATGAGAATGTATCTGGCTGTATCTGGTTGTATGTGTATGTGAAAATATCTGGCTGTATGTGAATGTATTGGTGTATGTGTATGTATCTGGTTGTATGTGTATGTATCTGGCTGTATGTGAATGTATCTGGATGTATGTGTATGTATCTGGCAGTATGTGAATGTATCTGGTTGTATGTGTATGTGAATGTATCTGGTTGTATGTGAATGTATCTGGATGTATGTGAATGTATCTGGCTGTATGTGAATGTATCTGGTTGTATGTGTATGTGAATGTATCTGGTTGTATGTGAATGTATCTGGCTGTATGTGAATGTATCTGGATGTATGTGTATGTGAATGTATCTGGCTGTATGTGTATGTATATGGATGTATGTGAATGTATATGGATGTATGTGAATGTATCTGGTTGTATGTGAATGTATCTGGTTGTATGTGAATGTATATGGCTGTATGTTAATGTATATGGCTGTATGTGTATGTATCTGGTTGTATGTGTATGTATCTGGCTGTATGTGTATGTGAATGTATCTGGTTGTATGTGAATGTATCTGG
The DNA here is from genome assembly GCA_014843695.1 of Archivesica marissinica. Classification (NCBI taxonomy): domain Eukaryota; kingdom Metazoa; phylum Mollusca; class Bivalvia; order Venerida; family Vesicomyidae; genus Archivesica; species Archivesica marissinica. Next base: position 33,576 of record JABXNX010001421.1, on the reverse strand, counting down.
CTGTATGTGAATGTATCTGGTTGTATATGAATGTATCTGGCTGTATGTGAATGTATCTGGTTGTATGTGAATGTATCGGGATGTATGTGAATGTATCTGGTTGTATGTGAATGTATCTGGCTGTATGTGTATGTGAATGTATCTGGCTGTATCTGATTGTATGTGTATGCAAATGTATCTGGATGTATGTGAATGTATCTGGCTGTATGTGTATGTATCTGGTTGTATGTGTATGAGAATGTATCTGGCTGTATCTGAGTGTATGTGTATGTGAATATATATGGCTGTATGTGAATGTATCTGGCTGTATGTGTATGTATCTGGTTGTATGTGTATGTATCTGGCTGTATGTGAATGTATCAGCTTGTATGTGTATGTGAATGTATCTGGTTGTATGTGAATGTATCTGGCTGTATCTGGTTGTATGTTTATGTAAATGTATCTGGATGTATGTGAATGTATCTGGCTGTATGTGTATGTATCTGTTTGTATGTGTATGAGAATGTAACTGGCTGTATGTGACTGGCTGTATGTTATGTATCTGGTTGTATGTGTATGTATCTGGCTGTATGTGAATGTATCTGGATGTCTGTGAATGTATCTGGATGTGAATGTATCTGGATGTATGTGAATGTATCTGGATGTATGTGTATGTATCTGGCTGTATGTGAATGTATCTGGATGTGAATGTATCTGGATGTATGTGAATGTATCTGGATGTATGTGAATGTATCTGGATGTGAATGTATCTGGATGTATGTGCATGTATCTGGCTGTATGTGAATGTATCTGGCTGTATGTGAATGTATCTGGCTGTATGTGAATGTATCTGGCTGTATGTGAATGTATCTGGATGTCTGTGAATGTATCTGGATGTGAATGTATCTGGATGTATGTGTATGTATCTGGCTGTATGTGAATGTATCTGGCTGTATGTGAATGTATCTGCCTGTATGTGAATGTATCTGGTTGTATGTGTATGTATCCGGTTGTATGTGTATGTATCTGGCTGTATATGAATGTATCTGGATGTATGTGTATGTATCTGGTTGTATCTGTATGTATCTGGCTGTATGTGAATGTATCTGGATGTATGTGAATGTATCTGGCTGTATGTGAATGTATCTGGTTGTATGTGTATGTGAATGTATCTGGTTGTATGTCAATGTATATGACTGTATGTGAATGTATCTGGTTGTATGTGAATGTATCTGGCTGTATGTGAATGTATCTGGTTGTATGTGAATGTATCTGGCTGTATGTGTATGTGAATGTATCTGGCTGTATCTGGTTGTATGTGTATGTACATGTATATGGATGTATGTGAATGTATCTGGCTGTATGTGTATGTATCTGGTTGTATGTGTATGAGAATGTATCTGGCTGTATCTGGTTGTATGTGTATGTGAATATATATGGCTGTATGTGAATGTATCTGGCTGTATGTGTATGTATCTGGTTGTATGTGTATGTATCTGGCTGTATGTGAATGTATCAGCTTGTATGTGTATGTGAATGTATCTGGTTGTATTTGAATGTATCTGGCTGTATGTGAATGTATCTGGTTGTATATGAATGTATCTGGCTGTATGTGAATGTATCTGGTTGTATGTGAATGTATCCGGATGTATGTGAATGTATCTGGTTGTATGTGAATGTATCTGGCTGTATGTGTATGTGAATGTATCTGGCTGTATCTGGTTGTATGTTTATGTAAATGTATCTGGATGTATGTGAATTTTTTCTGGCTGTATGTGTATGTATCTGTTTGTATGTGTATGAGAATGTATCTGGCTGTATCTGGTTGTATGTGTATGTGAAAATATCTGGCTGTATGTGAATGTATCTGGCTGTATGTGAATGTATCTGGCTGTATGTGAATGTATCTGGCTGTTTGTGAATGTATCAGCTTGTATGTGTATGTGAATGTATCTGGTTGTATGTGAATGTATCTGGCTGTATGTGAATGTATCTGGCTGTTTGTGAATGTATCAGCTTGTATGTATGTGAATGTATTGGCTGTATGTGAATGTATCTGGTTGTATGTGTGTGTGAATGTATCTGGCTGTATGTGTATGTGAATGTATCTGGTTGTATGTGAATGTATCTGGATGTATGTGAATATATCTGGATGTATGTGTATGTGAATGTATCTGGTTGTATGTGAATGTATCTGGATGTATGTGAATATATCTGGATGTATGTGTATGTGAATGTATCTGGTTGTATGTGAATGTATCAGCTTGAATGTGAATGTATATGGCTGTATGTGTGAATGTATCTGGCTGTATGTGAATGTATATGGCTGTATGTGAATGTATCTGGATGTAAGTGAATGTTTCTGGATGTATGTGAATGTATCTGACTGTATGTTAATGTATCTGGCTGTATGTGTATGTATCTGGTTGTATGTGTATGTATCTGGCTGTATGTGAATGTATCTGGATGTATGTGTATGTATCTGGCTGTATGTGAATGTATCTGGATGTGAATGTATCTGGATGTATGTGAATGTATCTGGATGTATGTGAATGTATCTGGATGTGAATGTATCTGGATGTATGTGCATGTATCTGGATGTATGTGCATGTATCTGGCTGTATGTGAATGTATCTTGCTGTATGTGAATGTATCTGGCTGTAAGTGAATGTATCTGGCTGTATGTGAATGTATCTGGATGTATGTGAATGTATCTGGATGTGAATGTATCTGGATGTATGTGTATGTATCTGGCTGTATGTGAATGTATCTGGCTGTATGTGAATGTATCTGCCTGTATGTGAATGTATCTGGTTGTATGTTTATGTATCTGGTTGTATGTGTATGTATCTGGCTGTATATGAATGTATCTGGATGTATGTATATGTATCTGGTTGTATGTGTATGTATCTGGCTGTATGTGAATGTGTCTGGATGTATGTGAATGTATCTGGCTGTATGTGAATGTATCTGGTTGTATGTGTATGTGAATGTATCTGGTTGTATATCAATGTATATGACTGTATGTGAATGTATCTGGTTGTATGTGAGTGTATCTGGCTGTATGTGAATGTATCTGATTGTATGTGAATGTATCTGGCTGTATGTGTATGTATCTGATTGTATGTGAATGTATCTGGATGTATGTGAATGTATCTGGCTGTATGTGAATGTATCTGGCTGTATGTGTATGTATCTGGCTGTATGTGAATGTATCTGGATGTGAATGTATCTGGATGTATGTGAATGTATCTGAATGTGAATGTATCTGGATGTATGTGTATGTATCTGGCTGTATGTGAATGTATCTGGCTGTATGTGAATGTATCTGGCTGTATGTGAATGTATCTGGATGTTTGTGAATGTATCTGGATGTAAATGTATCTGGATGTATGTGTATGTATCTGGCTGTATGTGAATGTATCTGGCTGTATGTGAATGTATCTGGCTGTATGTGAATGTATCTGGCTGTATGTGTATGTATCTGGTTGTATGTGTATGTATCTGGTTGTATGTTTATGTATCTGGCTGTATGTGAATGTATCTGGATGTATGTGAATGTATCTGGCTGTATGTGTATGTATCTGGCTGTATGTGAATGTATCTGGATGTATGTGTATGTGAATTTATCTGGATGTGAATGTATCTGGTTGTATGTGTATGTATTTGGCTGTATGTGAATGTATCTGGATGTATGTGTATGTGAATGTATCTGGATGTGAATGTATCTGGCTGGATGTGAATGTATCTGGCTGTATGTGAATGGATCTGGCTGTATGGGAATGGATCTGGCTGTATGTGAATGTATCTGGCTGTATGTGAATGTATCTGGTTGTATGTGAATGTATCTGGCTGTATGTGAATGTATCTGGCTGTATGTGAATGTATCTGGCTGTATGTGAATGTATCTGGCTGTATGTTAATGTATATGGCTGTATTTGAATGTATCTGGCTGTATGTGAATGTATCTGGTTGTATGTGAATGTATCTGGCTGTATCTGGTTGTATGTTTATGTAAATGTATCTGGATGTATGTGAATGTATCTGGCTCAATGTGTATGTATCTGTTTGTATGTGTATGAGAATGTAACTGGCTGTATGTGAATGTACCTGGCTGTATGTTTATGTATCTGGTTGTATGTGTATGTATATGGCTGTATGTGAATGTATCTGGATGTCTGTGAATGTATCTGGATGTGAATGTATCTGGATGTATGTGAATGTATCTGGATGTATGTGTATGTATCTGGCTGTATGTGAATGTATCTGGATGTGAATGTATCTGGATGTATGTGAATGTATCTGGATGTATGTGAATGTATCTGGATGTGAATGTATCTGGATGTATGTGCATGTATCTGGCTGTATGTGAATGTATCTGGCTGTATGTGAATGTATCTTGCTGTATGTGAATGTATCTGGCTGTATGTGAATGTATCTGGATGTCTGTGAATGTATCTGGATGTGAATGTATCTGGATGTATGTGTATGTATCTGGCTGTATGTGAATGTATCTGGCTGTATGTGAATGTATCTGCCTGTATGTGAATGTATCTGGTTGTATGTGTATGTATCCGGTTGTATGTGTATGTATCTGGCTGTATATGAATGTATCTGGATGTATGTGTATGTATCTGGTTGTATGTGTATGTATCTGGCTGTATGTGAATGTATCTGGTTGTATGTGTATGTGAATGTATCTGGTTGTATGTCAATGTATATGACTGTATGTGAATGTATCTGGTTGTATGTGAATGTATCTGGCTGTATGTGAATGTATCTGGTTGTATGTGAATGTATCTGGCTGTATGTGTATGTGAATGTATCTGGCTGTATCTGGTTGTATGTGTATGTACATGTATATGGATGTATGTGAATGTATCTGGCTGTATGTGTATGTATCTGGTTGTATGTGTATGAGAATGTATCTGGCTGTATCTGATTGTATGTGTATGTGAATATATCTGGCTGTATGTGTATGTATCTGGTTGTATGTGTATGTATCTGGCTGTATGTGAATGTATCAGCTTGTATGTGTATGTGAATGTATCTGGTTGTATTTGAATGTATCTGGCTGTATGTGAATGTATCTGGTTGTATATGAATGTATCTGGCTGTATGTGAATGTATCTGGTTGTATGTGAATGTATCTGGTTGTATGTGAATGTATCCGGATGTATGTGAATGTATCCGGATGTATGTGAATGTATCTGGTTGTATGTGAATGTATCTGGCTGTATGTGTATGTGAATGTATCTGGCTGTATCTGGTTGTATGTTTATGTAAATGTATCTGGATGTATGTGAATTTTTTCTGGCTGTATGTGTATGTATCTGTTTGTATGTGTATGAGAATGTATCTGGCTGTATCTGGTTGTATGTGTATGTGAAAATATCTGGCTGTATGTGAATGTATCTGGCTGTATGTGTATGTATCTGGTTGTATGTGTATGTATCTGGCTGTATGTGAATGTATCAGCTTGTATGTGTATGTGAATGTATCTGGTTGTATGTGAATGTATCTGGCTGTATGTGAATGTATCTGGCTGTTTGTGAATGTATCAGCTTGTATGTGTATGTGAATGTATATGGCTGTATGTGAATGTATCTGGTTGTATGTGTGTGTGAATGTATCTGGCTGTATGTGTATGTGAATGTATCTGGTTGTATGTGAATGCATCTGGATGTATGTGAATATATCTGGATGTATGTGTATGTGAATGTATCTGGTTGTATGTGAATGTATCTGGATGTATGTGAATATATCTGGATGTATGTGTATGTGAATGTATCTGGTTGTATGTGAATGTATCAGCTTGAATGTGAATGTATATGGCTGTATGTGTGAATGTATCTGGCTGTATGTGAATGTATATGGCTGTATGTGAATGTATCTGGATGTAAGTGAATGTTTCTGGATGTATGTGAATGTATCTGACTGTATGTTAATGTATCTGGCTGTATGTGTATGTATCTGGTTGTATGTGTATGTATCTGGCTGTATGTGAATGTATCTGGATGTATGTGTATGTATCTGGCTGTATGTGAATGTATCTGGATGTGAATGTATCTGGATGTATGTGAATGTATCTGGATGTATGTGAATGTATCTGGATGTGAATGTATCTGGATGTATTTGCATGTATCTGGCTGTATGTGAATGTATCTTGCTGTATGTGAATGTATCTGGCTGTAAGTGAATGTATCTGGCTGTATGTGAATGTATCTGGATGTATGTGAATGTATCTGGATGTGAATGTATCTGGATGTATGTGTATGTATCTGGCTGTATGTGAATGTATCTGGCTGTATGTGAATGTATCTGCCTGTATGTGAATGTATCTGGTTGTATGTTTATGTATCTGGTTGTATGTGTATGTATCTGGCTGTATATGAATGTATCTGGATGTATGTATATGTATCTGGTTGTATGTGTATGTATCTGGCTGTATGTGAATGTGTCTGGATGTATGTGAATGTATCTGGCTGTATGTGAATGTATCTGGTTGTATGTGTATGTGAATGTATCTGGTTGTATATCAATGTATATGACTGTATGTGAATGTATCTGGTTGTATGTGAGTGTATCTGGCTGTATGTGAATGTATCTGATTGTATGTGAATGTATCTGGCTGTATGTGTATGTATCTGATTGTATGTGAATGTATCTGGATGTATGTGAATGTATCTGGCTGTATGTGAATGTATCTGGCTGTATGTGTATGTATCTGGCTGTATGTGAATGTATCTGGATGTGAATGTATCTGGATGTATGTGAATGTATCTGAATGTGAATGTATCTGGATGTATGTGTATGTATCTGGCTGTATGTGAATGTATCTGGCTGTATGTGAATGTATCTGGCTGTATGTGAATGTATCTGGATGTTTGTGAATGTATCTGGATGTAAATGTATCTGGATGTATGTGTATGTATCTGGCTGTATGTGAATGTATCTGGCTGTATGTGAATGTATCTGGCTGTATGTGAATGTAACTGGCTGTATGTGTATGTATCTGGTTGTATGTGTATGTATCTGGTTGTATGTTTATGTATCTGGCTGTATGTGAATGTATCTGGATGTATGTGAATGTATCTGGCTGTATGTGTATGTATCTGGCTGTATGTGAATGTATCTGGATGTATGTGTATGTGAATTTATCTGGATGTGAATGTATCTGGTTGTATGTGTATGTATTTGGCTGTATGTGAATGTATCTGGATGTATGTGTATGTGAATGTATCTGGATGTGAATATATCTGGCTGGATGTGAATGTATCTGGCTGTATGTGAATGGATCTGGCTGTATGGGAATGGATCTGGCTGTATATGAATGTATCTGGCTGTATGTGAATGTATCTGGTTGTATGTGAATGTATCTGGCTGTATGTGAATGTATCTGGCTGTATGTGAATGTATCTGGCTGTATGTGAATGTATCTGGCTGTATGTTAATGTATATGGCTGTATTTGAATGTATCTGGCTGTATGTGAATGTATCTGGTTGTATGTGAATGTATCTGGTTGTATGTGAATGTATCTGGCTGTATGTGAATGTATCTGGCTGTATGTGTATGTATATGGTTGTATGTGAATGTATCTGGCTGTATGTGAATGTATCTGGCTGTATGTGAATGTATCTGGCTCTATGTGTATGTATATGGTTGTTTGTGAATGTATCTGGCTGTATGTGAATGTATATGGCTGTATTTGAATGTATCTGGCTGTATGTGTATGTATATGGTTGTATGTGAATGTATCTGGCTGTATGTGTATGTATATGACTGTATGTGTATGTGAATGTATCTGGTTGTATGTGAATGTATCTGCCAGTATGAGAATGTATCTGGATGTATGTGTATGTGAATGTATCTGGTTGTATGTGAATGTATCTGGTTGTATGTGAATGTATCTGGCTGTATGTGAATGTATCTGGATGTATGTGAATGTATATGGCTGTATGTGAATGTATTAGGCTGTATGTGTATGTATCTGGATGTATGTGAATGTATCTGGCTGTATGTGTATATATCTGGCTGTATGTTTATGTATCTGGCTGTATGTGAATGTATCTGGCTGTATGTGAATGTATCTGGCTGTATGTGTATGTATATGGTTGTTTGTGAATGTATCTGGCTGTATGTGAATGTATATGGCTGTATTTGAATGAATCTGGCTGTATGTGTATGTATATGGTTGTATGTGAATGTATCTGGCTGTATGTGTATGTATATGACTGTATGTGTATGTGAATGTATCTGACAGTATGTGAATGTATCTGGATGTAAGTGTATGTGAATGTATCTGGTTGAATGTGAATGTATCTGGTTGTATGTGATTGTATCTGACTGTATGTGAATGTATCTGTATATATGTGTATGTGAATGTATCTGGTTGTATGTGAATGTATCTGGTTGTATGTGAATGTATCTGGCTGTATGTTAATGTATCTGGATGTATGTGAATGTGAATGTATCTGATTGTATGTGAATGTATCTGGCTGTATGTGAATGTATCTGGATGTATGTGAATGTGAATGTATCTGATTGTATGTGAATGTATCTGGCTGTATGTGAATGTATCTGGATGTATGTGAATGTGAATGTATCTGATTGTATGTGAATGTATCTGGCTGTATGTGACTGTATATGGCTGTATGTGAATGTATCTGATTGTATGTGAATGTATCTGGATGTATGTGAATGTATCTGGCTGTATGTGAATGTATCTGGCTGTATGTGTATGTATCTGGCTGTATGTGAATGTATCTGGATGTGAATGTATCTGGATGTATGTGAATGTATCTGGATGTGAATGTATCTGGATGTATGCGTATGTGAATGCCCTTATCCAATACATGTTTCTCACCAACAACATTTGATAGGTACAAATTGTTTACGTATAAACAACCTTAATGGGCATAGAGTGTCCAGACTGGTTAATGGGCATAGAGTGTCCAGACTGGTTCTTTTCTTGGACTATGAGTGTCTAGACTGGTTCTATTAACAACCAACCACTTGGACTATGAGTGTCCAGACTGGTTCTATTCTTGGACTATGAGTGTCCAGACTGGTTCTATTCTTGGACTATGAGTGTCCAGACTGGTTCTATTCTTGGACTATGAGTGTCCAGACTGGTTCTATTCTTGGACTATGAGTGTCCAGACTGGTTCTATTCTTGGACTATGAGTGTCCAGACTGGTTCTATTCTTGGACTATGAGTGTCCAGACTGGTTCTATTCTTGGACTATGACCACATTTTAAAAGATAATTATGTTCGGACAATCTACGCATTCCTGTTGAATGTTGAACATGGTTGTGGCCCGTTGAATATTTATATAGAAAACACATGTGTGATACTAGCTCTCCGAACCTCGTATTAGATTCATAGGTGTTCTACTCTTCAGCATTCATTCAATTTATTATATAATTCCAATGAGCAGTTTTCACTTATAGTCCTATCTTTTGATTGCATTTTATTTGTATAATGATGAGGGCCTCATGGTAGATTAACTTTTGTTAAATGAGTTATCTCATAAAATAAAGTCTTTACTATTATTATTATTAATTAATTATCGATTAATATTATTATTATCGATTATTATTATTATTATCGATTAGTATTATTCATTATTATTATTGATTCGTATTATTTATTATTATTATTATTATTATTATTGATTAGTATTATTTATTATTATTATCGATTAGTATTATTCATTATTATTATCGATTCGTATTATTGTTTGGCAACATTAAACTGAGACTAATTAATCTCCGTCAAAGCCTTCGTGAGTTTCCGTGAACTACGACCAGGACATACGTTAGGTTTTTACCGTTAATATTTGAATCAAGTCAGTGTACAATAATCTAAAAGCTCATATTTTACTTCGGAAATCGATTATTAACGAAGTATGTTCACGGAATATGCAAATGTCTCAGTTTAATGTTGCCAAACAATATTTATTATTATTATTATTATTATTACATGTATTATTATTATTATTAGTGACTTACTTTCCCGTGTAAGTTGTCAACTCAGATCGATAAGCAGATAGACATTGTAAAATATTGTTGCCAATAAAATATCTTGAATCTTGATCAACATACATATCTACACAACAGTATCAGCTATGGCTAAACACTTCAAGTTCAAACACTTGGAAACATTTTACATTATCATCCGTTTCGCTGATAACTCAAGTATTTATTTATTTTCAATTGACATTTGATTAAGATAACATTGTAAGTGGAGACGAGTGCACGCTGGACGATATCTACACTCAACACCATTCCTAATCGGTCAGCTGCTATATATACTGAGTCAAAAAAGAAACGATACCTGGTGTTTATGTGTCTATAATTTCAACATTTATTAAGAAAATTCTTTGAAAATTCATAAGATGATAGTCCAACATGTTTGAAAGAGGAGCACATAAAGCATAATGAGCCTCCGAAACTGTCTGCTGCGTGATGACGTAATTCGTCGGACAGGGGTCTAATGGAGTTTTCACACAGACGTCAATACCGAGTATGGGCACCATTTGCGTCTCTCACTGCAATGCACCGCCGTCGCATCGAACGGAAGAATGTCTGAATCTTTTGCTGGTCAATATTTGTCCACTCCTGACGCAAAACATCCCTCAGTTGGTTTAACGTTACCGGCTGACGTCGTCACAGTATTAAGTTTATACAAATTTAGTTTATAAAGTATTTAGTTTATACAAATTAAGGGATTTTTATACAAATTCATTTTAGCTCGATTGCGAAACAAGTTCTTTCAACTTATATTAATCACTATCGAGAACTCATTCCTGATGGAATACATCGCCATGAAGGAGAGAGAAGGGGCAATGTGGAATTTAAATGCCTTGCCTAAGGGCACAATCGTAACGGCTACAGCGGACGCTCGAACTCCGGACCGTTCGCACCTGAAGCGAACGCTCATCCACAGCGCCATCACGACTTCATCATAATACAGTATTGGCAAACTAATAAAAATATAATAAAATGTATAAAATATAGAGGGTATTTGTTTGTTTTGAGTGCATATGAACATTTTCTCACTTCGAGGTGAGATATATTCCATATTCACGCAAAACAAACAAATTTTCTTTTTATTTTATGCTAATTGGTGAAAAACAAACACAAAATGAAGAAATTAAAATAGCTGGCCGCCGTGTTTTTGCGCGGATGAATACATTGACGACTATACGTCGTGAGTCGATACACAAATCTGCCGCCATCTTGAATTTATAGTTGAATCGAGGAAAAATACATGAACACATTTATTGGATTTATTGTTACAATTTGCAGTAACAAAATTCGAGACATTGTCAGTTGTTATATTATGTTATGCTATATTTCGGGTCTTACGCCTGCATCAGCACCGTTTCGGGCTATATCGCCGGTGGGCAGTTTACTTAACAACACCTTTCCTGGGCAGAATCCAACGGTTAACCAGTACTTGGGTGCACCAACCTCCGTAAGAAACTGCCAACTTTTTCATATAAATGAGACACGGCCTGAGCGTGGCTCGAACCCGTGACCATCAGTGATGATAGGCTACAGCGGTATGCAAGTCAGCGACCTTAATCACTCGACCACGGAGGCGGATGATAAATAAAACGTAAAACACACACTTCAAACCCTAAACGTTATAACTGTTGTGAAAACACGCTTTACACCTCTAATAGGTTCTGCTCAGAATTAAAATCATGCATTTATTATCATCAATTAATCGAACATTGTATTTCTTTGAACTCAGCAGGCGCGTAGCTGCCATTAGGCCAAAAGGCCCGTGCCTGCACATCATTTTGACCACACAAAAAATGTATAGAATGCCCCCATACCCATCCAGTAATATCGCACCCTTCGATGCTCAATTTATTAGTCGGATCTACGCATTCAAAATGGCTAGCTATGTCCCTGTGAACATGCTTATTGTGATGTATACATGTGTTACTGTTGACTTGCATCAGATAACCATATTGTGTTTCACATTCATCTTGCAGCAGAAATAATGTCAAGCGGAGAAATATCGACAACAAAGCCAAACACATCAACCAAAGCCGATGACGATGGAACATATGCGAAAACTAGTACACCTGAAGTGATTCGTACTACACAGATGCTACTGACGTCATCCGCTATGCACAACAATATATTAACAGAATATTCACCAACATATAACAGTTCGCAATATACATTTACCACGTTACATAATGAATCAAACAGACATACTGCGCAAAACGTGACACTCTGGACTACACCGGAAACTGTCACGACAGATTACCGAAACATCACTATACCACCAGGTGGAGCCACCATTGCCAATAAAACAGTCATAGCCGACACACGGCCTACTAAATCGTCTCAGTATTCAACAGTTCTATCAGAGTTTCCTTCGAAATCAAACACAACCGATTCATCTCCTACTAACTCAACAAGTGAACTTCGTGTCGGAAAAGGTAATCCATAACACAACTGTTAAAACAGCATTACATCGTAATAAAGGATGTTTTGGGTACAATATAAATACTAATGGATGTGTATTTACAAAAATCGAAAGAGTCGCTCAGAGACGAAAAAATTCCAATAAATTTAAACCGTCGTATACGCGAATTTGTTTATCAACACACGAAATGTAAACACGCACAGCGCGCATGCGTGAAACAACAGAGGATGTAGAAAACAACGTATACATTTTGAACATGAAAGACTATCTATCTATCTTCCTCTAATGTCGAACCTCTCGCGGGGATGTAGAAATGTCCCTAAAAGACTTAGCTAACAGAGGTATGAATCAACATATCAAGTAATTTAATTAAAAAAGACAACGTGGGGACGATGCAAATGGGGACGATGCATTCCGAATGCAAACAAGTGCCGACGATGCGTTCCGGTTGTAAACAAGTGCGTGACCGATCGACTCGGAAAGTCCTACTTTCGGTTTCGAGTTTGTTTTATCGCAAACAAAACTGTTTACCAAATGAACATAAGCATACAAAGTATAATGTTAGAATGTGTAGCAGCATTGCGTATTCAGCATACGTAAAAATTGAACATTTTTCAAATATGTTTTATTTCATACGATGTAATGCTGCTTTAAACATCATAAATTGTTCACTGACATCACGTTTGTTTTCTTGCATCATTGCTATAAATAGATTGGAAATTGAATCATGTAGATGACGTAAACCGGAAACGAGTCAGTTACATGATCGCCAATGTCAATTCTGTAATACATAATAAAACTGTTAAACATCATAAATTGTTCACTGACATCACATTTTCTTGCATCATTGCTATACATAGATTTGAAATTGAATAATGTAGATGGCGTAAACCGGAAACGTGTCCGTTACATAATCGCCAATGTCAATTCTGTAATAGTGTGGAAGACGAATATCACTGTTTTCCTATAATGGGCGTATCACGAAAGTTGTTTGATTATCAGGGACTATTTACGACGACGTACGGATGCAGCTTAATGTAATATATGCTCAAAATATATTAACAAACAGAAACGTATTGTTTCTTCACAGTTATGTGTTATATGTTACTGTGGTGACATGGTAAAAAATGAGCTTACATTCGTTTTTGTTTTCTACGTGTATTTATCGTAGATACCGGTTGCCCATATGAGCGACGCCTCCTGAAGAGATTAGTCATTTCAGATTTTGGAGGATAGTGCAATGATACAGACAGAGGCCCATTCCAGAGTCTCCTCTGGTTCTTTTACGTGCACAGTGTAAATCACCGACACGAAACATCGGTTTAACGTCCCAATGGAAATCATTTTGATTATTTTGCTATTAAGTAGAAAATTTCCAAAATCTCGTTTCATAAAATATGGTATAAGATCATCACTCATGTAAGAACCTATATGTATAGGATATAAGCCGAAAACGATCCAATATGTCAAATATTGGACTGTGCGGGGCGTGTAGCGCCGAAAACAGTACTACTATAATATATTATACATATTGGATCAGTTTGAGGCTTCATACTTAAACACACACTTGTATATTAACAAGATCTTACTAATTCAAATTGTTAATTTCGTACATATCTACGCATAGGATTTAATATAATACTCTGGCCTGTGGACATCAGTCCAATATTAATAACGATGGACTGCAAGTACAAAGGTATGATGTCACGATAGTGTTTTAAATATATATACACACAAATGTATACTAGAGGACATAAAAAACAAAACGCACACTTCGGATAAGTGTGTTTTTACACGAAAAACAATAGCATCGCCCATGCATTACGCCAATCTATAAATGTATGCTTCCATAAACAGGAGATGGTTTAGATAATAGCATCGCCCAAGTGTTACGCCAATCTATAAATGGTATGCTTCCATAAACAGGAGATGGTTTAGATAATAGCATCGCCCAAGTGTTACGTCAATCTGTAAATGCCATGCTTCCATAAACAGGAGATGGTTTAGATAATAGCATCGCCCATGCATTACGCCAATCTATAAATGGTATGCTTCCATAAACAGGAGATGGTTTAGATAATAGCATCGCCCATGCATTACGTCAATCTATAAATGGTATGCATCCATAATCAGGAGATGGCTTAGATAATAACATCGACCATGCATTACGCCAATCTATAAATGGTATGCTTCCATAAACAGGAGATGGTTTAGATAATAACATCGCCCAAGTGTTACGCCAATCTATAAATGGTTTGCTTTCAGAAACAGCAGATGGTTTAGATACTAGCATCGCCCATGCAGTACGTCAATCTATAAATGGTTTGCTTTCAGAAACAGCAGATGGTTTAGATAATAGCATCGCCCATGCAGTACGTCAATCTATAAATGGTTTGCTTTCAGAAACAGGAGATGGTTTAGATAATAACATCGCCCATGCATTACGTCAATCTATAAATGGTTTGCTTTCAGAAACAGGAGATGGTTTAGATAATAGCATCGCCCATGCATTACGCCAATCTATCAATGGTATGCTTCCATAAACAGGAGATGGTTTAGATAATAGCATCGACCATGCATTACGCCAATTTATAAATAGTATGCTTCCATAAACAGGAGATGATTTAGATAATAGCATCGCCCATGCATTACGTCAATCTATAAATGGTTTGCTTCCATAAACAGGAGATGGTTTAGATAATAATATCGCCCATGCATTACGTCAATCTATAAATGGTATGCTTCCATAAACAGGAGATGGTTTAGATAATAGCATCGCCCATGCAGTACGTCAATCTATAAATGGTATGCTTTCAGAAACAGGAGATGGTTTAGATAATAGCATCGCCCATGCATTACGCCAATCTATAAATGGTATGCTTACATAAACAGGAGATGGTTTAGATAATAGCATCGCCCATGCATTACGCCAATATATCAATGGTATGCTTCCATAAACAGGAGATGGTTTAGATAATAGCATCGCCCATGCAGTACGCCAATCTATAAATGGTATGCTTCCATAAACAGGAGATGGTTTAGATAATAGCATCGCCCATGCATTACGCCAATCTATAAATGGTATGCTTCCATAAACAGGAGATGGTTAGATAATAGCATCGCCCATGCATTACGCCAATCTATAAATGGTATGCTTCCATAAACAGGAGATGGTTTAGATAATAGCATCGCCCATGCATTACGCCAATCTATAAATGGTATGCTTTCATAAACAGGAGATGGTTTAGATAATAGCATCGCCCATGCATTACGCCAATCTATAAATGGTATGCTTCCATAAACAGGAGATGGTTTAGATACTAGCATCGCCCATGCATTACCTCAATCTATAAATGGTTTGCTTTCAGAAACAAGAGATGGTTTAGATAATAGCATCGCCCATGCATTACGTCAATCTATAAATGGTTTGCTTTCAGAAACAGGAGATGGTTTAGATAATAGCATCGCCCATGCATTACGTCAATCTATAAATGGTTTGCTTTCAGAAACAGCAGATGGTTTAGATACTAGCATCGCCCATGCAGTACGTCAATCTATAAATGGTTTGCTTTCAGAAACAGCAGATGGTTTAGATAATAGCATCGCCCATGCAGTACGTCAATCTATAAATGGTTTGCTTTCAGAAACAGGAGATGGTTTAGATAATAACATCGCCCATGCATTACGTCAATCTATAAATGGTTTGCTTTCAGAAACAGGAGATGGTTTAGATAATAGCATCGCCCATGCATTACGCCAATCTATAAATGGTATGCTTCCATAAACAGGAGATGGTTTAGATAATAACATCGCCCAAGTGTTACGCCAATCTATAAATGGTATGCTTCCATAAACAGGAGATGGTTTAGATAATAACATCGCCCAAGTGTTACGCCAATCTATAAATGGTATGCTTCCATAAACAGGAGATGGTTTAGATACTAGCATCGCCCATGCAGTACGTCAATCTATAAATGGTTTGCTTTCAGAAACAGGAGATGGTTTAGATAATAGCATCGCCCATGCATTACGTCAATCTATAAATGGTTTGCTTTCAGAAACAGGAGATGGTTTAGATAATAGCATCGCCCATGCAGTACGTCAATCTATAAATGGTATGCTTTCAGAAACAGGAGATGGTTTAGATAATAGCATCGCCCATGCATTACGTCAATCTATAAATGGTTTGCTTTCAGAAACAGGAGATGGTTTAGATAATAGCATCGCCCATGCAGTACGCCAATCTATAAATGGTATGCTTCCATAAACAGGAGATGGTTTAGATAATAGCATCGCCCATGCATTACGCCAATCTATAAATGGTATGCTTCCATAAACAGGAGATGGTTAAGATAATAGCATCGCCCATGCATTACGCCAATTTATAAATGGTATGCTTCCATAAACAGGAGATGGTTTAGATAATAGCATCGCCCATGCATTACGCCAATCTATAAATGGTTTGCTTTCAGAAACAGGAGATGGTTTAGATAATAGCATCGCCCATGCATTACGCCAATCTATAAATGGTATGCTTCCATAAACAGGAGATGGTTTAGATACTAGCATCGCCCATGCATTACCTCAATCTATAAATGGTTTGCTTTCAGAAACAAGAGATGGTTTAGATAATAGCATCGCCCATGCATTACGTCAATCTATAAATGGTTTGCTTTCAGAAACAGGAGATGGTTTAGATAATAGCATCGCCCATGCATTACGTCAATCTATAAATGGTTTGCTTTCAGAAACAGCAGATGGTTTAGATACTAGCATCGCCCATGCAGTACGTCAATCTATAAATGGTTTGCTTTCAGAAACAGCAGATGGTTTAGATAATAGCATCGCCCATGCAGTACGTCAATCTATAAATGGTTTGCTTTCAGAAACAGGAGATGGTTTAGATAATAACATCGCCCATGCATTACGTCAATCTATAAATGGTTTGCTTTCAGAAACAGGAGATGGTTTAGATAATAGCATCGCCCATGCATTACGCCAATCTATAAATGGTATGCTTCCATAAACAGGAGATGGTTTAGATAATAACATCGCCCAAGTGTTACGCCAATCTATAAATGGTATGCTTCCATAAACAGGAGATGGTTTAGATAATAACATCGCCCAAGTGTTACGCCAATCTATAAATGGTATGCTTCCATAAACAGGAGATGGCTTAGATAATAACATCGCCCAAGTGTTACGCCAATCTATAAATGGTATGCTTCCATAAACAGGAGATGGTTTAGATACTAGCATCGCCCATGCAGTACGTCAATCTATAAATGGTTTGCTTTCAGAAACAGGAGATGGTTTAGATAATAACATCGCCCATGCATTACGTCAATCTATAAATGGTTTGCTTTAAGAAACAGGAGATGGTTTAGATAATAGCATCGCCCATGCATTACGTCAATCTATAAATGGTTTGCTTTCAGAAACAGGAGATGGTTTAGATAATAGCATCGCCCATGCAGTACGTCAATCTATAAATGGTATGCTTTCAGAAACAGGAGATGGTTTAGATAATAGCATCGCCCATGCATTACGCCAATCTATAAATGGTATGCTTCCATAAACAGGAGATGGTTTAGATAATAGCATCGCCCATGCATTACGCCAATCTATAAATGGTATGCTTCCATAAACAGGAGATGGTTTAGATAATAGCATCGCCCATGCATTACGCCAATCTATAAATGGTATGCTTCCATAAACAGGAGATGGTTTAGATAATAGCATCGCCCATGCATTACGCCAATCTATAAATGGTATGCTTCCATAAACAGGAGATGGTTTAGATAATAGCATCGCCCATGCATTACGTCAATCTATAAATGGTATGCTTTCAGAAACAGGAGATGGTTTAGATACTAGCATCGCCCATGCATTACCTCAATCTATAAATGGTTTGCTTTCAGAAACAAGAGATGGTTTAGATAATAGCATCGCCCATGCATTACGTCAATCTATAAATGGTTTGCTTTCAGAAACAGGAGATGGTTTAGATAATAGCATCGCCCATGCATTACGTCAATCTATAAATGGTTTGCTTTCAGAAACAGCAGATGGTTTAGATACTAGCATCGCCCATGCAGTACGTCAATCTATAAATGGTTTGCTTTCAGAAACAGCAGATGGTTTAGATAATAGCATCGCCCATGCAGTACGTCAATCTATAAATGGTTTGCTTTCAGAAACAGGAGATGGTTTAGATAATAGCATCGCCCATGCATTACGCCAATCTATAAATAGTATGCTTCCATAAACAGGAGATGGTTTAGATAATAACATCGCCCAAGTGTTACGCCAATCTATAAATGGTATGCTTCCATAAACAGGAGATGGCTTAGATAATAACATCGCCCAAGTGTTACGCCAATCTATAAATGGTATGCTTCCATAAACAGGAGATGGTTTAGATACTAGCATCGCCCATGCATTACCTCAATCTATAAATGGTTTGCTTTCAGAAACAAGAGATGGTTTAGATAATAGCATCGCCCATGCATTACGTCAATCTATAAATGGTTTGCTTTCAGAAACAGCAGATGGTTTAGATAATAGCATCGCCCATGCAGTACGTCAATCTATAAATGGTTTGCTTTCAGAAACAGGAGATGGTTTAGATAATAGCATCGCCCATGCAGTACGTCAATCTATAAATGGTTTGCTTTCAGAAACAGGAGATGGTTTAGATAATAACATCGCCCATGCATTACGTCAATCTATAAATGGTATGCTTCCATAAACAGGAGATGGTTTAGATAATAGCATCGCCCATGCATTACGTCAATCTATAAATGGTTTGCTTTCAGAAACAGGAGATGGTTTAGATAATAGCATCGCCCATGCATTACGCCAATCTATAAATGGTTTGCTTTCAGAAACAGCAGATGGTTTAGATACTAGCATCGCCCATGCAGTACGTCAATCTATAAATGGTTTGCTTTCAGAAACAGGAGATGGTTTAGATAATAGCATCGCCCATGCAGTACGTCAATCTATAAATGGTTTGCTTTCAGAAACAGGAGATGGTTTAGATAATAGCATCGCCCATGCATTACGTCAATCTATAAATGGTATGCTTCCATAAACAGGAGATGGTTTAGATAATAACATCGCCCAAGTGTTACGTCAATCTGTAAATGCCATGCTTCCATAAACAGGAGATGGTTTAGATAATAGCATCGCCCATGCATTACGCCAATCTATAAATGGTATGCTTCCATAAACAGGAGATGGTTTAGATAATAGCATCGCCCATGCATTACGTCAATCTATAAATAGTATGCTTCCATAAACAGGAGATGGTTTAGATAATAGCATCGCCCATGCATTACGCCAATCTATAAATGGTATGCTTCCATAAACAGGAGATGGTTTAGATAATAGCATCGCCCATGCATTACGCCAATCTATAAATGGTATGCTTCCATAAACAGGAGATGGTTTAGATAATAGCATCGCCCATGCATTACGCCAATCTATAAATGGTATGCTTCCATAAACAGGAGATGGTTTAGATAATAATATCGCCCATGCATTACGTCAATCTATAAATGGTATGCTTCCATAAACAGGAGATGGTTTAGATAATAGCATCGCCCATGCATTACGTCAATCTATAAATGGTTTGCTTTCAGAAACAGGAGATGGTTTAGATAATAGCATCGCCCATGCATTACGCAATCTATAAATGGTTTGCTTTCAGAAACAGCAGATGGTTTAGATACTAGCATCGCCCATGCAGTACGTCAATCTATAAATGGTTTGCTTTCAGAAACAGGAGATGGTTTAGATAATAGCATCGCCCATGCAGTACGTCAATCTATAAATGGTTTGCTTTCAGAAACAGGAGATGGTTTAGATAATAACATCGCCCATGCATTACGTCAATCTATAAATGGTTTGCTTTCAGAAACAGGAGATGGTTTAGATAATAGCATCGCCCATGCATTACGCCAATCTATAAATAGTATGCTTCCATAAACAGGAGATGGTTTAGATAATAACATCGCCCATGTTACGCCAATCTATAAATGGTATGCTTCCATAAACAGGAGATGGTTTAGATAATAACATCGCCCAAGTGCATTACGCCAATCTATAAATGGTATGCTTCCATAAACAGGAGATGGTTTAGATAATACATCGCCCATGTTACGCCAATCTATAAATGGTATGCTTCCATAAACAGGAGATGGTTTAGATACTAGCATCGCCCATGCATTACGTCAATCTATAAATGGTTTGCTTTCAGAAACAGGAGATGGTTTAGATAATAGCATCGCCCATGCATTACGTCAATCTATAAATGGTTTGCTTTCAGAAACAGGAGATGGTTTAGATAATAGCATCGCCCATGCATTACGCCAATCTATAAATGGTATGCTTCCATAAACAGGAGATGGTTTAGATAATAGCATCGCCCATGCATTACGTCAATCTATAAATGGTTTGCTTTCAGAAACAGGAGATGGTTTAGATAATAGCATCGCCCATGCATTACGTCAATCTATAAATGGTTTGCTTTCAGAAACAGGAGATGGTTTAGATAATAGCATCGCCCATGCATTACGTCAATCTATAAATGGTTTGCTTTCAGAAACAGGAGATGGTTTAGATAATAGCATCGCCCATGCATTACGCCAATCTATAAATGGTATGCTTCCATAAACAGGAGATGGTTTAGATAATAGCATCGCCCATGCATTACGTCAATCTATAAATGGTTTGCTTTCAGAAACAGGAGATGGTTTAGATAATAGCATCGCCCATGCAGTACGTCAATCTATAAATGGTTTGCTTTCAGAAACAGGAGATGGTTTAGATAATAACATCGCCCATGCATTACGCCAATCTATAAATGGTTTGCTTTCAGAAACAGGAGATGGTTTAGATAATAGCATCGCCCATGCATTACGCCAATCTATAAATATTATGCTTCCATAAACAGGAGATGGTTTAGATAATAACATCGCCCAAGTGTTACGTCAATCTGTAAATGCCATGCTTTCAGAAACAGGAGATGGTTTAGATACTAGCATCGCCCATGCATTACCTCAATCTATAAATGGTTTGCTTTCAGAAACAAGAGATGGTTTAGATAATAGCATCGCCCATGCATTACGTCAATCTATAAATGGTTTGCTTCCATAAACAGGAGATGGTTTAGATAATAGCATCGCCCATGCATTACGCCAATCTATAAATGGTATGCTTCCATAAACAGGAGATGGTTTAGATAATAGCATCGCCCATGCATTACGCCAATCTATAAATGGTATGCTTCCATAAACAGGAGATGGTTTAGATAATAGCATCGCCCATGCATTACGCCAATCTATAAATGGTATGCTTCCATAAACAGGAGATGGTTTAGATAATAGCATCGCCCATGCATTACGCCAATCTATAAATGGTATGCTTCCATAAACAGGAGATGGTTTAGATAATAGCATCGCCCATGCATTACGTCAATCTATAAATGGTATGCTTCCATAAACAGGAGATGGTTTAGATAATAGCATCGCCCATGCATTACGTCAATCTATAAATGGTTTGCTTTCAGAAACAGGAGATGGTTTAGATAATAGCATCGCCCATGCATTACGCCAATCTATAAATGGTTTGCTTTCAGAAACAGGAGATGGTTTAGATAATAGCATCGCCCATGCATTACGTCAATCTATAAATGGTATGCTTCCATAAACAGGAGATGGTTTAGATAATAGCATCGCCCATGCATTACGCCAATCTATAAATGGTATGCTTCCATAAACAGGAGATGGTTTAGATAATAACATCGCCCAAGTGTTACGTCAATCTGTAAATGCCATGCTTTCAGAAACAGGAGATGGTTTAGATACTAGCATCGCCCATGCATTACCTCAATCTATAAATGGTTTGCTTTCAGAAACAAGAGATGGTTTAGATAATAGCATCGCCCATGCATTACGTCAATCTATAAATGGTTTGCTTTCAGAAACAGGAGATGGTTTAGATAATAGCATCGCCCATGCATTACGTCAATCTATAAATGGTTTGCTTTCAGAAACAGCAGATGGTTTAGATAATAGCATCGCCCATGCAGTACGTCAATCTATAAATGGTTTGCTTTCAGAAACAGGAGATGGTTTAGATAATAGCATCGCCCATGCATTACGCCAATCTATAAATAGTATGCTTCCATAAACAGGAGATGGTTTAGATAATAACATCGCCCAAGTGTTACGCCAATCTATAAATGGTATGCTTCCATAAACAGGAGATGGTTTAGATAATAACATCGCCCAAGTGTTACGCCAATCTATAAATGGTATGCTTCCATAAACAGGAGATGGTTTAGATACTAGCATCGCCCATGCATTACGTCAATCTATAAATGGTTTGCTTTCATAAACAGGAGATGGTTTAGATAATAGCATCGCCCATGCATTACGTCAATCTATAAATGGTTTGCTTTCAGAAACAGGAGATGGTTTAGATAATAGCATCGCCCATGCATTACGTCAATCTATAAATGGTTTGCTTTCAGAAACAGGAGATGGTTTAGATAATAGCATCGCCCATGCAGTACGTCAATCTATAAATGGTTTGCTTTCAGAAACAGGAGATGGTTTAGATAATAGCATCGCCCATGCAGTACGTCAATCTATAAATGGTTTGCTTTCAGAAACAGGAGATGGTTTAGATAATAGCATCGCCCATGCATTACGTCAATCTATAAATGGTTTGCTTTCAGAAACAGGAGATGGTTTAGATAATAGCATCGCCCATGCATTACGTCAATCTATAAATGGTATGCTTCCATAAACAGGAGATGGTTTAGATAATAACATCGCCCAAGTGTTACGTCAATCTATAAATGGTATGCTTCCATAAACAGGAGATGGTTTAGATAATAGCATCGCCCATGCATTACGCCAATCTATAAATGGTATGCTTCCATAAACAGGAGATGGTTTAGATAATAGCATCGCCCATGCATTACGTCAATCTATAAATAGTATGCTTCCATAAACAGGAGATGGTTTAGATAATAGCATCGCCCATGCATTACGCCAATATATAAATGGTATGCTTCCATAAACAGGAGATGGTTTAGATAATAGCATCGCCCATGCATTACGCCAATCTATAAATGGTTTGCTTTCAGAAACAGGAGATGGTTTAGATAATAGCATCGCCCATGCATTACGCCAATCTATAAATGGTATGCTTCCATAAACAGGAGATGGTTTAGATAATAGCATCGCCCATGCATTACGCCAATCTATAAATGGTATGCTTCCATAAACAGGAGATGGTTTAGATAATAATATCGCCCATGCATTACGTCAATCTATAAATGGTATGCTTCCATAAACAGGAGATGGTTTAGATAATAGCATCGCCCATGCATTACGTCAATCTATAAATGGTTTGCTTTCAGAAACAGGAGATGGTTTAGATAATAGCATCGCCCATGCATTACGCCAATCTATAAATGGTTTGCTTTCAGAAACAGCAGATGGTTTAGATACTAGCATCGCCCATGCAGTACGTCAATCTATAAATGGTTTGCTTTCAGAAACAGCAGATGGTTTAGATAATAGCATCGCCCATGCAGTACGTCAATCTATAAATGGTTTGCTTTCAGAAACAGGAGATGGTTTAGATAATAGCATCGCCCATGCATTACGCCAATCTATAAATAGTATGCTTCTATAAACAGGAGATGGTTTAGATAATAACATCGCCCAAGTGTTACGCCAATCTATATATGGTATGCTTCCATAAACAGGAGATGGTTTAGATAATAACATCGCCCAAGTGTTACGCCAATCTATAAATGGTATGCTTCCATAAACAGGAGATGGCTTAGATATTAACATCGCCCAAGTGTTACGCCAATCTATAAATGGTATGCTTCCATAAACAGGAGATGGTTTAGATACTAGCATCGCCCATGCATTACCTCAATCTATAAATGTTTTGCTTTCAGAAACAAGAGATGGTTTAGATAATAGCATCGCCCATGCATTACGTCAATCTGTAAATGGTTTTCTTTCAGAAACAGCAGATGGATTAGATACTAGCATCGCCCATGCAGTACGTCAATCTATAAATGGTTTGCTTTCAGAAACAGCAGATGGTTTAGATAATAGCATCGCCCATGCATTACGCCAATATATAAATGGTTTACTTTCAGAAACAGCAGATGGTTTAGATACTAGCATCGCCCATGCAGTACGTCAATCTATAAATGGTTTGCTTTCAGAAACAGCAGATGGTTTAGATAATAGCATCGCCCATGCAGTACGTCAATCTATAAATGGTTTGCTTTCAGAAACAGGAGATGGTTTAGATAATAGCATCGCCCATGCATTAATCCAATCTATCAATGGTATGCTTCCATAAACAGGAGATGGTTTAGATAATAGCATCGCCCATGCATTACGCCAATTTATAAATGGTATGCTTCCATAAACAGGAGATGATTTAGATAATAGCATCGGCCATGCATTACGCCAATCTATAAATGGTATGCTTCCATAAACAGGAGATGGTTTAGATAATAATATCGCCCATGCATTACGTCAATCTATAAATGGTATGCTTCCATAAACAGGAGATGGTTTAGATAATAGCATCGCCCATGCATTACGTCAATCTATAAATGGTTTGCTGTCAGAAACAGGAGATGGTTTAGATAATAGCATCGCCCATGCAGTACGTCAATCTATAAATGGTTTGCTTTCAGAAACAGGAGATGGTTTAGATAATAACATCGCCCAAGTGTTACGCCAATCTATAAATGGTATGCTTCCATAAACAGGAGATGGTTTAGATAATAACATCGCCCAAGCGTTACGCCAATATATAAATGGTATGCTTCCATAAACAGGAGATGGTTTAGATAATAACATCGCCCAAGTGTTACGCCAATCTATAAATGGTATGCTTCCATAAACAGGAGATGATTTAGATAATAGCATCGCCCATGCATTACGCCAATCTATAAATGGTATGCTTCCATAAACAGGAGATGGTTTAGATAATAACATCGCCCAAGTGTTACGTCAATCTGTAAATGCCATGCTTTCAGAAACAGGAGATGGTTTAGATACTAGCATCGCCCATGCATTACCTCAATCTATAAATGGTTTGCTTTCAGAAACAAGAGATGGTTTAGATAATAGCATCGCCCATGCATTACGTCAATCTATAAATGGTTTGCTTCCATAAACAGGAGATGGTTTAGATAATAGCATCGGCCATGCATTACGCCAATCTATAAATGGTATGCTTCCATAAACAGGAGATGGTTTAGATAATAGCATCGCCCATGCATTACGCCAATCTATAAATGGTATGCTTCCATAAACAGGAGATGGTTTTGAAAATAGCATCGCCCATGCATTACGTCAATCTATAAATGGTTTGCTTTCAGAAACAGGAGATGGTTTAGATAATAGCATCGCCCATGCATTACGCCAATCTATAAATGGTATGCTTCCATAAACAGGAGATGGTTTAGATAATAACATCGCCCATGCATTACGCCAATCTATAAATGGTATGCTTCCATAAACAGGAGATGGTTTAGATAATAGCATCGCCCATGCATTACGCCAATCTATAAATGGTATGCTTCCATAAACAGGAGATGGTTTAGATAATAACATCGCCCAAGTGTTACGTCAATCTGTAAATGCCATGCTTTCAGAAACAGGAGATGGTTTAGATACTAGCATCGCCCATGCATTACCTCAATCTATAAATGGTTTGCTTTCAGAAACAAGAGATGGTTTAGATAATAGCATCGCCCATGCATTACGTCAATCTATAAATGGTTTGCTTTCAGAAACAGGATGGTTTAGATAATAGCATCGCCCATGCATTACGTCAATCTATAAATGGTTTGCTTTCAGAAACAGGAGATGGTTTAGATAATAGCATCGCCCATGCATTACGTCAATCTATAAATGGTTTGCTTTCAGAAACAGGAGATGGTTTAGATAATAGCATCGCCCATGCATTACGCCAATCTATAAATGGTATGCTTCCATAAACAGGAGATGGTTTAGATAATAACATCGCCCATGTGTTACGCCAATCTATAAATGGTATGCTTCCATAAACAGGAGATGGTTTAGATAATAACATCGCCCAAGTGTTACGCCAATCTATAAATGGTATGCTTCCATAAACAGGAGATGGTTTAGATACTAGCATCGCCCATGCAGTACGTCAATCTATAAATGGTTTGCTTTCAGAAACAGGAGATGGTTTAGATAATAGCATCGCCCATGCATTACGTCAATCTATAAATGGTTTGCTTTAAGAAACAGGAGATGGTTTAGATAATAGCATCGCCCATGCATTACGTCAATCTATAAATGGTTTGCTTTCAGAAACAGGAGATGGTTTAGATAATAGCATCGCCCATGCAGTACGTCAATCTATAAATTGTATGCTTTCAGAAACAGGAGATGGTTTAGATAATAGCATCGCCCATGCATTACGCCAATCTATAAATGGTATGCTTACATAAACAGGAGATGGTTTAGATAATAGCATCGCCCATGCATTACGCCAATATATAAATGGTATGCTTCCATAAACAGGAGATGGTTTAGATAATAGCATCGCCCATGCAGTACGCCAATCTATAAATGGTATGCTTCCATAAACAGGAGATGGTTTAGATAATAGCATCGCCCATGCATTACGCCAATCTATAAATGGTATGCTTCCATAAACAGGAGATGGTTAAGATAATAGCATCGCCCATGCATTACGCCAATTTATAAATGGTATGCTTCCATAAACAGGAGATGGTTTAGATAATAGCATCGCCCATGCATTACGCCAATCTATAAATGGTTTGCTTTCAGAAACAGGAGATGGTTTAGATAATAGCATCGCCCATGCATTACGCCAATCTATAAATGGTATGCTTCCATAAACAGGAGATGGTTTAGATACTAGCATCGCCCATGCATTACCTCAATCTATAAATGGTTTGCTTTCAGAAACAAGAGATGGTTTAGATAATAGCATCGCCCATGCATTACGTCAATCTATAAATGGTTTGCTTTCAGAAACAGGAGATGGTTTAGATAATAGCATCGCCCATGCATTACGTCAATCTATAAATGGTTTGCTTTCAGAAACAGCAGATGGTTTATATAATAGCATCGCCCATGCAGTACGTCAATCTATAAATGGTATGCTTCCATAAACAGGAGATGGTTTAGATAATAGCATCGCCCATGCATTACGCCAATCTATAAATAGTATGCTTCCATAAACAGGAGATGGTTTAGATAATAGCATCGCCCATGCATTACGTCAATCTATAAATGGTTTGCTTCCATAAACAGGAGATGGTTTAGATAATAACATCGCCCATGCATTACGTCAATCTATAAATGGTATGCTTCCATAAACAGGAGATGGTTTAGATAATAGCATCGCCCATGCATTACGTCAATCTATAAATGGTTTGCTTTCAGAAACAGGAGATGGTTTAGATAATAGCATCGCCCATGCATTACGCCAATCTATAAATGGTTTGCTTTCAGAAACAGGAGATGGTTTAGATAATAGCATCGCCCATGCATTACGTCAATCTATAAATGGTTTGCTTTCAGAAACAGGAGATGGTTTAGATAATAGCATCGCCCATGCAGTACGTCAATCTATAAATGGTTTGCTTTCAGAAACAGGAGATGGTTTAGATAATAACATCGCCCATGCATTACGTCAATCTATAAATGGTTTGCTTTCAGAAACAGGAGATGGTTTAGATAATAGCATCGCCCATGCATTACGTCAATCTATAAATGGTATGCTTCCATAAACAGGAGATGGTTTAGATAATAACATCGCCCAAGTGTTACGTCAATCTGTAAATGCCATGCTTCCATAAACAGGAGATGGTTTAGATAATAGCATCGCCCATGCATTACGTCAATCTATAAATGGTTTGCTTTCAGAAACAGGAGATGGTTTAGATAATAGCATCGCCCATGCATTACGCCAATCTATAAATGGTATGCTTCCATAAACAGGAGATGGTTTAGATAATAGCATCGCCCATGCATTACGCCAATCTATAAATGGTATGCTTCCATAAACAGGAGATGGTTTAGATAATAGCATCGCCCATGCATTACGCCAATCTATAAATGGTATGCTTCCATAAACAGGAGATGGTTTAGATAATAGCATCGCCCATGCATTACGCCAATCTATAAATGGTATGCTTCCATAAACAGGAGATGGTTTAGATAATAGCATCGCCCATGCATTACGCCAATCTATAAATGGTATGCTTCCATAAACAGGAGATGGTTTAGATAATAGCATCGCCCATGCATTACGCCAATCTATAAATGGTATGCTTCCATAAACAGGAGATGGTTTAGATAATAGCATCGCCCATGCATTACGCCAATCTATAAATGGTATGCTTCCATAAACAGGAGATGGTTTAGATAATAGCATCGCCCATGCATTACGCCAATCTATAAATGGTATGCTTCCATAAACAGGAGATGGTTTAGATAATAGCATCGCCCATGCATTACGTCAATCTATAAATGGTTTGCTTTCAGAAACAGCAGATGGTTTAGATAATAGCATCGCCCATGCAGTACGTCAATCTATAAATGGTTTGCTTTCAGAAACAGGAGATGGTTTAGATAATAGCATCGCCCATGCAGTACGTCAATCTATAAATGGTTTGCTTTCAGAAACAGGAGATGGTTTAGATAATAGCATCGCCCATGCATTACGTCAATCTATAAATGGTTTGCTTTCAGAAACAGGAGATGGTTTAGATAATAGCATCGCCCATGCATTACGCCAATCTATCAATGGTATGCTTCCATAAACAGGAGATGGTTTAGATAATAGCATCGACCATGCATTACGCCAATTTATAAATAGTATGCTTCCATAAACAGGAGATGATTTAGATAATAGCATCGCCCATGCATTACGTCAATCTATAAATGGTTTGCTTCCATAAACAGGAGATGGTTTAGATAATAATATCGCCCATGCATTACGTCAATCTATAAATGGTATGCTTCCATAAACAGGAGATGGTTTAGATAATAGCATCGCCCATGCATTACGTCAATCTATAAATGGTTTGCTTTCAGAAACAGGAGATGGTTTAGATAATAGCATCGCCCATGCATTACGCCAATCTATAAATGGTTTGCTTTCAGAAACAGCAGATGGTTTAGATACTAGCATCGCCCATGCAGTACGTCAATCTATAAATGGTTTGCTTTCAGAAACAGGAGATGGTTTAGATAATAGCATCGCCCATGCAGTACGTCAATCTATAAATGGTTTGCTTTCAGAAACAGGAGATGGTTTAGATAATAACATCGCCCATGCATTTACGTCAATCTATAAATGGTATGCTTCCATAAACAGGAGATGGTTTAGATAATAACATCGCCCAAGTGTTACGTCAATCTGTAAATGCCATGCTTCCATAAACAGGAGATGGTTTAGATAATAGCATCGCCCATGCATTACGCCAATCTATAAATGGTATGCTTCCATAAACAGGAGATGGTTTAGATAATAGCATCGCCCATGCATTACGTCAATCTATAAATAGTATGCTTCCATAAACAGGAGATGGTTTAGATAATAGCATCGCCCATGCATTACGCCAATCTATAAATGGTATGCTTCCATAAACAGGAGATGGTTTAGATAATAGCATCGCCCATGCATTACGCCAATCTATAAATGGTATGCTTCCATAAACAGGAGATGGTTTAGATAATAGCATCGCCCATGCATTACGCCAATCTATAAATGGTATGCTTCCATAAACAGGAGATGGTTTAGATAATAACATCGCCCATGCATTACGTCAATCTATAAATGGTATGCTTCCATAAACAGGAGATGGTTTAGATAATAGCATCGCCCATGCATTACGCCAATCTATAAATGGTATGCTTCCATAAACAGGAGATGGTTTAGATAATAACATCGCCCAAGTGTTACGCCAATCTATAAATGGTATGCTTCCATAAACAGGAGATGGTTTAGATACTAGCATCGCCCATGCATTACCTCAATCTATAAATGGTTTGCTTTCAGAAACAGGAGATGGTTTAGATAATAGCATCGCCCATGCATTACGTCAATCTATAAATGGTTTGCTTTCAGAAACAGCAGATGGTTTAGATAATAGCATCGCCCATGCAGTACGTCAATCTATAAATGGTTTGCTTTCAGAAACAGCAGATGGTTTAGATAATAGCATCGCCCATGCAGTACGTCAATCTATAAATGGTTTGCTTTCAGAAACAGGAGATGGTTTAGATAATAGCATCGCCCATGCATTACGTCAATCTATAAATGGTTTGCTTTCAGAAACAGGAGATGGTTTAGATAATAGCATCGCCCATGCATTACGCCAATCTATAAATGGTATGCTTCCATAAACAGGAGATGGTTTAGATAATAGCATCGCCCATGCATTACGTCAATCTATAAATGGTATGCTTCCATAAACAGGAGATGGTTTAGATAATAGCATCGCCCATGCATTACGTCAATCTATAAATGGTTTGCTTTCAGAAACAGGAGATGGTTTAGATAATAGCATCGCCCATGCATTACGTCAATCTATAAATGGTTTGCTTTCAGAAACAGGAGATGGTTTAGATAATAGCATCGCCCATGCATTACGTCAATCTATAAATGGTTTGCTTTCAGAAACAGCAGATGGTTTAGATAATAGCATCGCCCATGCAGTACGTCAATCTATAAATGGTTTGCTTTCAGAAACAGGAGATGGTTTAGATAATAGCATCGCCCATGCATTACGTCAATCTATAAATGGTTTGCTTTCAGAAACAGGAGATGGTTTAGATAATAGCATCGCCCATGCATTACGCCAATCTATAAATAGTATGCTTCCATAAACAGGAGATGGTTTAGATAATAACATCGCCCAAGTGTTACGCCAATCTATAAATGGTATGCTTCCATAAACAGGAGATGGTTTAGATAATAACATCGCCCAAGTGTTACGCCAATCTATAAATGGTATGCTTCCATAAACAGGAGATGGCTTAGATAATAACATCGCCCAAGTGTTACGCCAATCTATAAATGGTATGCTTCCATAAACAGGAGATGGTTTAGATACTAACATCGCCCATGCATTACCTCAATCTATAAATGGTTTGCTTTCAGAAACAAGAGATGGTTTAGATAATAGCATCGCCCATGCATTACGTCAATCTGTAAATGGTTTGCTTTCAGAAACAGCAGATGGTTTAGATACTAGCATCGCCCATGCAGTACGTCAATCTATAAATGGTTTGCTTTCAGAAACAGCAGATGGTTTAGATAATAGCATCGCCCATGCATTACGTCAATCTATAAATGGTTTGCTTTCAGAAACAGGAGATGGTTTAGATACTAGCATCGCCCATGCATTACGTCAATCTATAAATGGTTTGCTTTCAGAAACAGGAGATGGTTTAGATAATAGCATCGCCCATGCATTACGCCAATCTATAAATGGTATGCTTCCATAAACAGGAGATGGTTTAGATAATAGCATCGCCCATGCATTACGTCAATCTATAAATGGTATGCTTCCATAAACAGGAGATGGTTTAGATAATAGCATCGCCCATGCATTACGTCAATCTATAAATGGTATGCTTTCAGAAACAGGAGATGGTTTAGATAATAGCATCGCCCATGCATTACGCCAATCTATAAATGGTATGCTTCCATAAACAGGAGATGGTTTAGATAATAATATCGCCCATGCATTACGTCAATCTATAAATGGTATGCTTCCAGAAACAGGAGATGGTTTAGATAATAGCATCGCCCATGCATTACGTCAATCTATAAATGGTTTGCTTTCAGAAACAGGAGATGGTTTAGATAATAGCATCGCCCATGCATTACGCCAATCTATAAATGGTATGCTTCATAAACAGGAGATGGTTTAGATAATAGCATCGCCCATGCATTACGTCAATCTATAAATGGTTTGCTTTCAGAAACAGGAGATGGTTTAGATAATAGCATCGCCCATGCATTACGTTCTATAAATGGTATGCTTCCATAAACAGGAGATGGTTTAGATAATAGCATCGCCCATGCATTACGCAATCTATAAATGGTATGTTCCATAAACAGGAGATGGTTTAGATAATACATCGCCCAGCATTACGCAATCTATAAATGGTTGCTTTCAGAAACAGGAGATGGTTTAGATAATAGCATCGCCCATGCATTACGCCAATCTATAAATGGTATGCTTCCATAAACAGCAGATGGTTTAGATACTAGCATCGCCCATGCATTACGTCAATCTATAAATGGTTTGCTTTCAGAAACAGGAGATGGTTTAGATAATAGCATCGCCCATGCAGTACGTCAATCTATAAATGGTTTGCTTTCAGAAACAGGAGATGGTTTAGATAATAACATCGCCCATGCATTACGTCAATCTATAAATGGTTTGCTTTCAGAAACAGGAGATGGTTTAGATAATAGCATCGCCCATGCATTACGTCAATCTATAAATGGTATGCTTCCATAAACAGGAGATGGTTTAGATAATAACATCGCCCAAGTGTTACGTCAATCTGTAAATGCCATGCTTCCATAAACAGGAGATGGTTTAGATAATAGCATCGCCCATGCATTACGCCAATCTATAAATGGTATGCTTCCATAAACAGGAGATGGTTTAGATAATAGCATCGCCCATGCATTACGTCAATCTATAAATAGTATGCTTCCATAAACAGGAGATGGTTTAGATAATAGCATCGCCTATGCATTACGCCAATATATCAATGGTATGCTTCCATAAACAGGATATGGTTTAGATAATAGCATCGCCCATGCAATACGCCAATCTAAAAATGGTTTGCTTTCAGAAACAGGAGATGGTTTAGATAATAGCATCGCCCATGCATTACGCCAATCTATAAATGGTATGCTTCCATTAACAGGAGATGGTTTAGATAATAATATCGCCCATGCATTACGTCAATCTATAAATGGTATGCTTCCATAAACAGGAGATGGTTTAGATAATAGCATCGCCCATGCATTACGTCAATCTATAAAT
>JABXNX010001420.1:0-12763 GCA_014843695.1 Archivesica marissinica | reverse complement strand
GGTAACCCAATGACAGTGGGTGGTAATGCAATGAAAGTGGGGTAACTCAATGACAGTGGGTGGTAATGCAATGAGAGTGGGTGGTAATGCAATGAGAGTGGGGTAACCCAATGACAGTGGGTGGTAATGCAATGAGAGTGGGGTAACTCAATGACAGTGGGTGGTAATGCAATGAGAGTGGGGTAACTCAATGACAGTGGGTGGTAATGCAGTGAGAGTGGGGTAACTCAATGACAGTGGGTGGTAATGCAATGAGAGTGGGGTAACTCAATGAGAGTGGGTGGTAATGCAGTGAGAGTGGGGTAACTCAATGACAGTGGGTGGTAATGCAATTAGAGTGGGAGTAACTCAATGAGAGTGGGTGGTAATGCAATGAGAGTGGGGTAACTCAATGACAGTGGGTGGTAATGCAATGAGAGTGGGAGTAACTCAATGAGAGTGGGTGGTAATGCAATGAGAGTGGGGTAACTCAATGACAGTGGGTGGTAACTCAATGATAGTGGGTGGTAATGCAATGAGAGTGGGGTAACCCAATGACAGTGGGTGATAATGCAATGAGAGTGAGGTAACTCAATGACAGTGGGTGGTAATGCAATGAGAGTGGGAGTAACTCAATGAGAGTGGGTGGTAATGCAATGAGAGTGGGGTAACTCAATGACAGTGGGTGGTAATGCAATGAGAGTGGGTGGTAATGCAATGAGAGTGGGGTAACCCAATGACAGTGGGTGGTAATGCAATGAGAGTGGGGTAACTCAATGACAGTGGGTGGTAATGCAATGAGAGTGGGGTAACTCAATGACAGTGGGTGGTAATGCAGTGAGAGTGGGGTAACTCAATGACAGTGGGTGGTAATGCAATGAGAGTGGGGTAACTCAATGAGAGTGGGTGGTAATGCAGTGAGAGTGGGGTAACTCAATGACAGTGGGTGGTAATGCAATTAGAGTGGGAGTAACTCAATGAGAGTGGGTGGTAATGCAATGAGAGTGGGGTAACTCAATGACAGTGGGTGGTAACTCAATGAGAGTGGGTGGTAATGCAATGACAGTGGGTGGTAATGCAATGAGAGTGGGGTAACTCAATGAGAGTGGGTGGTAATGCAGTGAGAGTGGGAGTAACTCAATGAGAGTGGGTGGTAATGCAATGAGAGTGGGGTAACTCAATGACAGTGGGTGGTAACTCAATGATAGTGGGTGGTAATGCAATGAGAGTGGGGTAACCCAATGACAGTGGGTTGTAATGCTATGAGAGTGGGGTAACTCAATGACAGTGGGTGGTAATGCAATGAGAGTGGGGTAACTCAATGACAGTGGGTGGTAACTCAATGACAGAGGGTGGTAATACAATGAGAGTGGGTGGTAATGCAATGACAGTGGGTGGTAATGCAATGAGAGTGGGTGGTAATGCAATGAGAGTGGGGTAGCTCAATGACAGTGTGTGGTAATGCAATGAGAGTGGGGTAACCCAATGACAGTGGGTGGTAATGCAATGAGAGTGGGGTAACCCAATGACAGTGGGTGGTAATGCAATGAAAGTGGGGTAACTCAATGACAGTGGGTGGTAATGCAATGAGAGTGGGTGGTAATGCAATGAGAGTGGGGTAACCCAATGACAGTGGGTGGTAATGCAATGAGAGTGGGGTAACTCAATGACAGTGGGTGGTAATGCAATGAGAGTGGGGTAACTCAATGACAGTGGGTGGTAATGCAGTGAGAGTGGGGTAACTCAATGACAGTGGGTGGTAATGCAATGAGAGTGGGTGGTAATGCAATGAGAGTGGGGTAACCCAATGACAGTGGGTGGTAATGCAATGAGAGTGGGGTAACTCAATGACAGTGGGTGGTAATGCAATGAGAGTGGGGTAACTCAATGACAGTGGGTGGTAATGCAGTGAGAGTGGGGTAACTCAATGACAGTGGGTGGTAATGCAATGAGAGTGGGGTAACTCAATGAGAGTGGGTGGTAATGCAGTGAGAGTGGGGTAACTCAATGACAGTGGGTGGTAATGCAATTAGAGTGGGAGTAACTCAATGAGAGTGGGTGGTAATGCAATGAGAGTGGGGTAACTCAATGACAGTGGGTGGTAATGCAATGAGAGTGGGAGTAACTCAATGAGAGTGGGTGGTAATGCAATGAGAGTGGGGTAACTCAATGACAGTGGGTGGTAACTCAATGATAGTGGGTGGTAATGCAATGAGAGTGGGGTAACCCAATGACAGTGGGTGATAATGCAATGAGAGTGAGGTAACTCAATGACAGTGGGTGGTAATGCAATGAGAGTGGGAGTAACTCAATGAGAGTGGGTGGTAATGCAATGAGAGTGGGGTAACTCAATGACAGTGGGTGGTAATGCAATGAGAGTGGGTGGTAATGCAATGAGAGTGGGGTAACCCAATGACAGTGGGTGGTAATGCAATGAGAGTGGGGTAACTCAATGACAGTGGGTGGTAATGCAATGAGAGTGGGGTAACTCAATGACAGTGGGTGGTAATGCAGTGAGAGTGGGGTAACTCAATGACAGTGGGTGGTAATGCAATGAGAGTGGGGTAACTCAATGAGAGTGGGTGGTAATGCAGTGAGAGTGGGGTAACTCAATGACAGTGGGTGGTAATGCAATTAGAGTGGGAGTAACTCAATGAGAGTGGGTGGTAATGCAATGAGAGTGGGGTAACTCAATGACAGTGGGTGGTAATGCAATGAGAGTGGGAGTAACTCAATGAGAGTGGGTGGTAATGCAATGAGAGTGGGGTAACTCAATGACAGTGGGTGGTAACTCAATGATAGTGGGTGGTAATGCAATGAGAGTGGGGTAACCCAATGACAGTGGGTGATAATGCAATGAGAGTGAGGTAACTCAATGACAGTGGGTGGTAATGCAATGAGCGTGGGGTAACTCAATGACAGTGGATGGTAACTCAATGACAGTGGGTGGTAATACAATGACAGTGGGTGTTATGCAATGAGAGTGGGTTGTAATGCAATGACAGTGGGTGGTAATGCAATGAGAGTGGGTGGTAATGCAATGACAGTGGGTGGTAATGCTATGAGAGTGGGGTAACTCAATGACAGTGGGTGGTAACTCAATGATAGTGGGTGGTAATGCTATGAGAGTGGGGTAACTCAATGACAGTGGGTGGTAATGCAATGAGAGTGGGGTAGCTCAATGACAGTGGGTGGTAATGCAATGAGAGTGGGGTAACTCAATGAGAGTGGGTGGTAATGCAATGAGAGTGGGGTAACTCAATGACAGTGGGTGGTAATGCAATGAGAGTGGGAGTAACTCAATGAGAGTGGGTGGTAATGCAATGAGAGTGGGGTAACTCAATGACAGTGGGTGGTAACTCAATGATAGTGGGTGGTAATGCAATGAGAGTGGGGTAACCCAATGACAGTGGGTGGTAATGCAATGAGAGTGGGGTAACTCAATGACAGTGGGTGGTAATGCAATGAGAGTGGGGTAACTCAATGACAGTGGGTGGTAATGCAATGAGAGTGGGTGGTAATGCAATGAGAGTGGGGTAATGCAATGACAGTGGGTGGTAATGCAATGACAGTGGGTGGTAATGCTATGAGAGTGGGGTAACTCAATGACAGTGGGTGGTAACTCAATGATAGTGGGTGGTAATGCTATGAGAGTGGGGTAACTCAATGACAGTGGGTGGTAATGCAATGAGAGTGGGGTAGCTCAATGACAGTGGGTGGTAATGCAATGAGAGTGGGGTAACTCAATGACAGTGGGTGGTAATGCAATGAGAGTGGGGTAACTCAATGACAGTGGGTGGTAATGCAATGAGAGTGGGGTAACTCAATGACAGTGGGTGGTAATGCTATGAGAGTGGGGTAACTCAATGACAGTGGGTGGTAATGCAATGAGAGTGGGTGGGTGGGGTAACCCAATGACAGTGGGTGGTAATGCAATGACAGTGGGTGGTAATGCTATGAGAGTGGGGTAACTCAATGAGAGTGGGGTAACTCAATGATAGTGGGTGGTAATGCAATGAGAGTGGGGTAACTCAATGACAGTGGGTGGTAATGCAATGAGAGTGGGGTAACTCAATGACAGTGGGTGGTAATGCAATGAGAGTGGGGTAACTCAATGACAGTGGGTGGTAATGCAATGAGAGTGGGGTAACTCAATGACAGTGGGTGGTAATGCAATGAGAGTGGGGTAACTCAATGACAGTGGGTGGTAATGCTATGAGAGTGGGGTAGCTCAATGACAGTGGGTGGTAATGCAATGAGAGTGGGTGGTAATGCAATGAGAGTGGGGTAACCCAATGACAGTGGGTGGTAATGCAATGACAGTGGGTGGTAATGCAATGAGAGTGGGGTAACCCAATGACAGTGGGTGGTAATGCAATGAGAGTGGGGTAACCCAATGACAGTGGGTGGTAATGCAATGAGAGTGGGGTAACCCAATGACAGTGGGTGGTAATGCAATGAGAGTGGGGTAACCCAATGACAGTGGGTGGTAATGCAATGACAGTGGGTGGTAATGCTATGAGAGTGGGGTAACCCAATGACAGTGGGTGGTAATGCAATGAGAGTGGGGTAACTCAATGACAGTGGGTGGTAATGCAATGAGAGTGGGAGTAACTCAATGAGAGTGGGTGGTAATGCAATGAGAGTGGGGTAACTCAATGACAGTGGGTGGTAACTCAATGATAGTGGGTGGTAATGCAATGAGAGTGGGGTAACCCAATGACAGTGGGTGGTAATGCTATGAGAGTGGGGTAACTCAATGACAGTGGGTGGTAATGCAATGAGAGTGGGGTAACTTAATGACAGTGGGTGGTAACTCAATGACAGAGGGTGGTAATACAATGAGAGTGGGTGGTAATGCAATGACAGTGGGTGGTAATGCAATGAGAGTGGGGTAACTCAATGACAGTGGGTGGTAATGCAATGAGAGTGGGAGTAACTCAATGAGAGTGGGTGGTAATGCAATGAGAGTGGGGTAACTCAATGACAGTGGGTGGTAACTCAATGATAGTGGGTGGTAATGCAATGAGAGTGGGGTAACCCAATGACAGTGGGTGGTAATGCAATGAGAGTGGGGTAACTCAATGACAGTGGGTGGTAATGCAATGAGAGTGGGGTAACCCAATGACAGTGGGTGGTAATGCAATGAGAGTGGGGTAACTCAATGACAGTGGGTGGTAATGCAATGAGAGTGGGGTAATGCAATGACAGTGGGTGGTAATGCAATGAGAGTGGGGTAACCCAATGACAGTGGGTGGTAATGCAATGAGAGTGGGGTAACTCAATGACAGTGGGTGGTAATGCAATGAGAGTGGGAGTAACTCAATGAGAGTGGGTGGTAATGCAATGAGAGTGGGGTAACTCAATGACAGTGGGTGGTAACTCAATGATAGTGGGTGGTAATGCAATGAGAGTGGGGTAACCCAATGACAGTGGGTTGTAATGCTATGAGAGTGGGGTAACTCAATGACAGTGGGTGGTAATGCAATGAGAGTGGGGTAACTCAATGACAGTGGGTGGTAACTCAATGACAGAGGGTGGTAATACAATGAGAGTGGGTGGTAATGCAATGACAGTGGGTGGTAATGCAATGAGAGTGGGTGGTAATGCAATGAGAGTGGGGTAACTCAATGACAGTGTGTGGTAATGCAATGAGAGTGGGGTAACCCAATGACAGTGGGTGGTAATGCAATGAGAGTGGGGTAACCCAATGACAGTGGGTGGTAATGCAATGAGAGTGGGGTAACTCAATGACAGTGGGTGGTAATGCAATGAGAGTGGGTGGTAATGCAATGAGAGTGGGGTAACCCAATGACAGTGGGTGGTAATGCAATGAGAGTGGGGTAACTCAATGACAGTGGGTGGTAATGCAATGAGAGTGGGGTAACTCAATGACAGTGGGTGGTAATGCAATGAGAGTGGGGTAACTCAATGACAGTGGGTGGTAATGCAATGAGAGTGGGGTAACTCAATGACAGTGGGTGGTAACTCAATGACAGGGGTGGTAATGCAATGAGAGTGGGTGTAACTCAATGAGAGTGGGTGGTAATGCAATGAGAGTGGGGTAACTCAATGACAGT
The DNA here is from genome assembly GCA_014843695.1 of Archivesica marissinica. NCBI lineage: Eukaryota > Metazoa > Mollusca > Bivalvia > Venerida > Vesicomyidae > Archivesica > Archivesica marissinica. The sequence continues at coordinate 6,704 of JABXNX010001420.1, read as the reverse complement.
GGGTGGTAATGCAATGAGAGTGGGAGTAACTCAATGAGAGTGGGTGGTAATGCAATGAGAGTGGGGTAACTCAATGACAGTGGGTGGTAACTCAATGATAGTGGGTGGTAATGCAATGAGAGTGGGGTAACCCAATGACAGTGGATGATAATGCAATGAGAGTGAGGTAACTCAATGACAGTGGGTGGTAATGCAATGAGAGTGGGAGTAACTCAATGACAGTGGGTGGTAATGCAATGAGAGTGGGAGTAACTCAATGAGAGTGGGTGGTAATGCAATGAGAGTGGGGTAACTCAATGATAGTGGGTGGTAATGCAATGAGAGTGGGGTAACCCAATGACAGTGGGTGGTAATGCAATGAGCGTGGGGTAACTCAATGACAGTGGGTGGTAACTCAATGACAGTGGGTGGTAATACAATGACAGTGGGTGTTATGCAATGAGAGTGGGTTGTAATGCAATGACAGTGGGTGGTAATGCAATGAGAGTGGGTGGTAATGCAATGACAGTGGGTGGTAATGCTATGAGTGGGGTAACTCAATGACAGTGGGTGGTAACTCAATGATAGTGGGTGGTAATGCTATGAGAGTGGGGTAACTCAATGACAGTGGGTGGTAATGCAATGAGAGTGGGGTAGCTCAATGACAGTGGGTGGTAATGCAATGAGAGTGGGAGTAACTCAATGAGAGTGGGTGGTAATGCAATGAGAGTGGGGTAACTCAATGACAGTGGGTGGTAATGCAATGAGAGTGGGAGTAACTCAATGAGAGTGGGTGGTAATGCAATGAGAGTGGGGTAACTCAATGACAGGGGGGTAACTCAATGATAGTGGGTGGTAATGCAATGAGAGTGGGGTAACCCAATGACAGTGGGTGGTAATGCAATGACAGTGGGTGGTAATGCAATGAGAGTGGGGTAACTCAATGACAGTGGGTGGTAATGCAATGAGAGTGGGGTAACCAATGAAGTGGTGTAATGCAATGACAGTGGGTGGTAATGCAATGAGAGTGGGTGGTAATGCAATGACAGTGGGTGGTAATGCTATGAGAGTGGGGTAACTCAATGAGAGTGGGTGGTAACTCAATGATAGTGGGTGGTAATGCTATGAGAGTGGGGTAACTCAATGACAGTGGGTGGTAATGCAATGAGAGTGGGGTAACTCAATGACAGTGGGTGGTAATGCAATGAGAGTGGGGTAACTCAATGACAGTGGGTGGTAATGCAATGAGAGTGGGGTAACTCAATGACAGTGGGTGGTAATGCAATGAGAGTGGGGTAACTCAATGACAGTGGGTGGTAATGCTATGAGAGTGGGGTAACTCAATGACAGTGGGTGGTAATGCAATGAGAGTGGGTGATAATGCAATGAGAGTGGGGTAACGCAATGACAGTGGGTGGTAATGCAATGACAGTGGGTGGTAATGCAATGAGAGTGGGGTAACTCAATGACAGTGGGTGGTAATGCAATGAGAGTGGGGTAACTCAATGACAGTGGGGTAATGCAATGAGGGGGTAATGCAATGAGAGTGGGGTAACCCAATGACAGTGGGTGGTAATGCAATGAAAGTGGGGTAACTCAATGACAGTGGGTGGTAATGCAATGAGAGTGGGTGGTAATGCAATGAGAGTGGGGTAACCCAATGACAGTGGGTGGTAATGCAATGAGAGTGGGGTAACTCAATGACAGTGGGTGGTAATGCAATGAGAGTGGGGTAACTCAATGACAGTGGGTGGTAATGCAGTGAGAGTGGGGTAACTCAATGACAGTGGGTGGTAATGCAATGAGAGTGGGGTAACTCAATGAGAGTGGGTGGTAATGCAGTGAGAGTGGGGTAACTCAATGACAGTGGGTGGTAATGCAATTAGAGTGGGAGTAACTCAATGAGAGTGGGTGGTAATGCAATGAGAGTGGGGTAACTCAATGACAGTGGGTGGTAATGCAATGAGAGTGGGAGTAACTCAATGAGAGTGGGTGGTAATGCAATGAGAGTGGGGTAACTCAATGACAGTGGGTGGTAACTCAATGATAGTGGGTGGTAATGCAATGAGAGTGGGGTAACCCAATGACAGTGGGTGATAATGCAATGAGAGTGAGGTAACTCAATGACAGTGGGTGGTAATGCAATGAGAGTGGGAGTAACTCAATGAGAGTGGGTGGTAATGCAATGAGAGTGGGGTAACTCAATGACAGTGGGTGGTAATGCAATGAGAGTGGGTGGTAATGCAATGAGAGTGGGGTAACCCAATGACAGTGGGTGGTAATGCAATGAGAGTGGGGTAACTCAATGACAGTGGGTGGTAATGCAATGAGAGTGGGGTAACTCAATGACAGTGGGTGGTAATGCAGTGAGAGTGGGGTAACTCAATGACAGTGGGTGGTAATGCAATGAGAGTGGGGTAACTCAATGAGAGTGGGTGGTAATGCAGTGAGAGTGGGGTAACTCAATGACAGTGGGTGGTAATGCAATTAGAGTGGGAGTAACTCAATGAGAGTGGGTGGTAATGCAATGAGAGTGGGGTAACTCAATGACAGTGGGTGGTAACTCAATGAGAGTGGGTGGTAATGCAATGACAGTGGGTGGTAATGCAATGAGAGTGGGGTAACTCAATGAGAGTGGGTGGTAATGCAGTGAGAGTGGGAGTAACTCAATGAGAGTGGGTGGTAATGCAATGAGAGTGGGGTAACTCAATGACAGTGGGTGGTAACTCAATGATAGTGGGTGGTAATGCAATGAGAGTGGGGTAACCCAATGACAGTGGGTTGTAATGCTATGAGAGTGGGGTAACTCAATGACAGTGGGTGGTAATGCAATGAGAGTGGGGTAACTCAATGACAGTGGGTGGTAACTCAATGACAGAGGGTGGTAATACAATGAGAGTGGGTGGTAATGCAATGACAGTGGGTGGTAATGCAATGAGAGTGGGTGGTAATGCAATGAGAGTGGGGTAGCTCAATGACAGTGTGTGGTAATGCAATGAGAGTGGGGTAACCCAATGACAGTGGGTGGTAATGCAATGAGAGTGGGGTAACCCAATGACAGTGGGTGGTAATGCAATGAAAGTGGGGTAACTCAATGACAGTGGGTGGTAATGCAATGAGAGTGGGTGGTAATGCAATGAGAGTGGGGTAACCCAATGACAGTGGGTGGTAATGCAATGAGAGTGGGGTAACTCAATGACAGTGGGTGGTAATGCAATGAGAGTGGGGTAACTCAATGACAGTGGGTGGTAATGCAGTGAGAGTGGGGTAACTCAATGACAGTGGGTGGTAATGCAATGAGAGTGGGTGGTAATGCAGTGAGAGTGGGGTAACTCAATGACAGTGGGTGGTAATGCAATGAGAGTGGGGTAACTCAATGAGAGTGGGTGGTAATGCAGTGAGAGTGGGGTAACTCAATGACAGTGGGTGGTAATGCAATGAGAGTGGGAGTAACTCAATGAGAGTGGGTGGTAATGCAATGAGAGTGGGGTAACTCAATGACAGTGGGTGGTAACTCAATGATAGTGGGTGGTAATGCAATGAGAGTGGGGTAACCCAATGACAGTGGGTGATAATGCAATGAGAGTGAGGTAACTCAATGACAGTGGGTGGTAATGCAATGAGAGTGGGAGTAACTCAATGACAGTGGGTGGTAATGCAATGAGAGTGGGGTAACTCAATGAGAGTGGGTGGTAATGCAATGAGAGTGGGGTAACTCAATGATAGTGGGTGGTAATGCAATGAGAGTGGGGTAACCCAATGACAGTGGGTGGTAATGCAATGAGCGTGGGGTAACTCAATGACAGTGGGTGGTAACTCAATGACAGTGGGTGGTAATACAATGACAGTGGGTGTTATGCAATGAGAGTGGGTTGTAATGCAATGACAGTGGGTGGTAATGCAATGAGAGTGGGTGGTAATGCAATGACAGTGGGTGGTAATGCTATGAGTGGGGTAACTCAATGACAGTGGGTGGTAACTCAATGATAGTGGGTGGTAATGCTATGAGAGTGGGGTAACTCAATGACAGTGGGTGGTAATGCAATGAGAGTGGGGTAGCTCAATGACAGTGGGTGGTAATGCAATGAGAGTGGGGTAACTCAATGAGAGTGGGTGGTAATGCAATGAGAGGTGGGAGTAACTCAATGAGAGTGGGTGGTAATGCAATGAGAGTGGGGTAACTCAATGACAGTGGGTGGTAACTCAATGATAGTGGGTGGTAATGCAATGAGAGTGGGGTAACCCAATGACAGTGGGTGGTAATGCAATGAGAGTGGGGTAACTCAATGACAGTGGGTGGTAACTCAATGACAGTGGGTGGTAATGCAATGAGAGTGGGTGGTAATGCAATGACAGTGGGTGGTAATGCAATGAGAGTGGGTGGTAATGCAATGACAGTGGGTGGTAATGCTATGAGAGTGGGGTAACTCAATGAGAGTGGGTGGTAACTCAATGATAGTGGGTGGTAATGCTATGAGAGTGGGGTAACTCAATGACAGTGGGTGGTAATGCAATGAGAGTGGGGTAGCTCAATGACAGTGGGTGGTAATGCAATGAGAGTGGGTAACTCAATGACAGTGGGTGGTAATGCAATGAGAGTGGGGTAACTCAATGACAGTGGGTGGTAACTCAATGACAGTGGGTGGTAATGCAATGAGAGTGGGGTAACTCAATGACAGTGGGTGGTAATGCAATGAGAGTGGGGTAACTCAATGACAGTGGGTGGTAATGCAATGAGAGTGGGGTAACTCAATGACAGTGGGTGGTAATGCAATGAGAGTGGGGTAACTCAATGACAGTGGGTGGTAATGCAATGAGAGTGGGGTAACTCAATGACAGTGGGTGGTAATGCAATGAGAGTGGGGTACTCAATGACAGTGGGTGGTAATGCAATGAGAGTGGGTGGTAATGCAATGAGAGTGGGGTAACTCAATGACAGTGGGTGGTAATGCAATGACAGTGGGTGGTAATGCTATGAGAGTGGGGTAACTCAATGACAGTGGGTGGTAACTCAATGATAGTGGGTGGTAATGCTATGAGAGTGGGGTAACTCAATGACAGTGGGTGGTAATGCAATGAGAGTGGGGTAGCTCAATGACAGTGGGTGGTAATGCAATGAGAGTGGGGTAACTCAATGACAGTGGGTGGTAATGCAATGAGAGTGGGGTAACTCAATGACAGTGGGTGGTAATGCAATGAGAGTGGGGTAACTCAATGACAGTGGGTGGTAATGCAATGAGAGTGGGGGTAAGCATGAGAGTGGGGTAACTCAATGACAGTGGGTGGTAATGCAATGAGAGTGGGGTAACTCAATGACAGTGGGTGGTAATGCAATGAGAGTGGGGTAACTCAATGACAGTGGGTGGTAATGCAATGAGAGTGGGGTAACTCAATGACAGTGGGTGGTAATGCAATGAGAGTGGGGTAACTCAATGACAGTGGGTGGTAACTCAATGAAGGGGTGGTAATGCAATGAGAGTGGGGTAACTCAATGACAGTGGGTGGTAATGCAATGAGAGTGGGGTAACTCAATGACAGTGGGTGGTAATGCAATGAGTGGGGTAACCAATGACAGTGGGTGGTAATGCAATGAGAGTGGGGTAACTCAATGACAGTGGGTGGTAATGCAATGAGAGTGGGAGTAACTCAATGAGAGTGGGTGGTAATGCAATGAGAGTGGGGTAACTCAATGACAGTGGGTGGTAACTCAATGATAGTGGGTGGTAATGCAATGAGAGTGGGGTAACCCAATGACAGTGGGTGGTAATGCTATGAGAGTGGGGTAACTCAATGACAGTGGGTGGTAATGCAATGAGAGTGGGGTAACTTAATGACAGTGGGTGGTAACTCAATGACAGAGGGTGGTAATACAATGAGAGTGGGTGGTAATGCAATGACAGTGGGTGGTAATGCAATGAGAGTGGGGTAACTCAATGACAGTGGGTGGTAATGCAATGAGAGTGGGAGTAACTCAATGAGAGTGGGTGGTAATGCAATGAGAGTGGGGTAACTCAATGACAGTGGGTGGTAACTCAATGATAGTGGGTGGTAATGCAATGAGAGTGGGGTAACCCAATGACAGTGGGTGGTAATGCTATGAGAGTGGGGTAACTCAATGACAGTGGGTGGTAATGCAATGAGAGTGGGGTAACTTAATGACAGTGGGTGGTAACTCAATGACAGAGGGTGGTAATACAATGAGAGTGGGTGGTAATGCAATGACAGTGGGTGGTAATGCAATGAGAGTGGGGTAATGCAATGACAGTGGGTGGTAATATGAGAGTGGGCAATGAAGTGGGGTAACTCAATGACAGTGGGTGGTAATGCAATGAGAGTGGGGTAACTCAATGACAGTGGGTGGTAATGCATGAGAGTGGGGTAACTCAATGACAGTGGGTGGTAATGCAATGAGAGTGGGGTAACTCAATGACAGTGGGTGGTAATGCAATGAGAGTGGGGTAACTCAATGACAGTGGGTGGTAATGCAATGAGAGTGGGGTAACTCAATGACAGTGGGTGGTAATGCAATGAGAGTGGGGTAACTCAATGACAGTGGGTGGTAATGCAATGAGAGTGGGTGATAATGCAATGAGAGTGGGGTAACCCAATGACAGTGGGTGGTAATGCAATGACAGTGGGTGGTAATGCAATGAGAGTGGGGTAACCCAATGACAGTGGGTGGTAATGCAATGACAGTGGGTGGTAATGCTATGAGAGTGGGGTAA
>JABXNX010001419.1:0-12768 GCA_014843695.1 Archivesica marissinica | reverse complement strand
AAACCCAATATCCCAGAACTGTAATACAAACCCAATATCCCAGAACTGTACCACAAACCCAATATCCCAGAACTGTACCACAAACCCAATATCCCAGAACTGTACCACAAATCCAATATCCCAGAACTGTAATACAAACCCAATATCCCAGAACTGTACCACAAACCCAATATCCCAGAACTGTAATACATACCCAATATCCCAGAACTGTACCACAAACCCAATATCCCAGAACTGTACCACAAACCCAATATCCCAGAACTGTACCACAAACCCAATATCCCAGAACTGTAATACAAACCCAATATCCCAGAACTGTAATACAAACCCAATATCCCAGAACTGTACCACAAACCCAATATCCCAGAACTGTACCACAAACCCAATATCCCAGAACTGTACCACAAATCCAATATCCCAGAACTGTAATACAAACCCAATATCCCAGAACTGTACCACAAACCCAATATCCCAGAACTGTAATACATACCCAATATCCCAGAACTGTACCACAAACCCAATATCCCAGAACTGTAACACAAACCCAATATCCCAGAACTGTACCACAAACCCAATATCCCAGAACTGTAATACAAACCCAATATCCCAGAACTGTACCACAAACCCAATATCCCAGAACTGTAATACAAACCCAATATCCCAGAACTGTACCACAAACCCAATATCCCAGAACTGTAATACAAACCCAATATCCCAGAACTGTACCACAAACCCAATATCCCAGAACTGTACCACAAACCCAATACCCCAGAACTGTAATACAAACCCAATATCCCAGAACTGTACCACAAACCCAATATCCCAGAACTGTAATACAAACCCAATATCCCAGAACTGTACCACAAACCCAATATCCCAGAACTGTAATACAAACCCAATATCCCAGAACTGTACCACAAACCCAATATCCCAGAACTGTTCCACAAACCCAATATCCCAGAACTGTTCCACAAACCCAATATCCCAGAACTGTAATACAAACCCAATATCCCAGAACTGTAATACAAACCCAATATCCCAGAACTGTACCACAAACCCAATATCCCAGAACTGTACCACAAACCCAATATCCCAGAACTGTAATACAAACCCAATATCCCAGAACTGTAATACAAACCCAATATCCCAGAACTGTAATACAAACCCAATATCCCAGAACTGTAATACAAACCCAATATCCCAGAACTGTAATACAAACCCAATATCCCAGAACTGTAATACAAACCCAATATCCCAGAACTGTACCACAAACCCAATATCCCAGAACTGTAATACAAACCCAATATCCCAGAACTGTAATACAAACCCAATATCCCAGAACTGTACCACAAACCCAATATCCCAGAACTGTACCACAAACCCAATATCCCAGAACTGTAATACAAACCCAATATCCCAGAACTGTAACACAAACCCAATATCCCAGAACTGTAATACAAACCCAATATCCCAGAACTGTAATACAAACCCAATATCCCAGAACTGTACCACAAACCCAATATCCCAGAACTGTAACACAAACCCAATATCCCAGAACTGTAACCACAAATCCAATATCCCAGAACTGTAATACAAACCCAATATCCCAGAACTGTACCACAAACCCAATATCCCAGAACTGTAATACATACCCAATATCCCAGAACTGTACCACAAACCCAATATCCCAGAACTGTACACAAACCCAATATCCCAGAACTGTACCCAAACCCAATATCCCAGAACTGTAATACAAACCCATATCCCAGAACTGTAATACAAACCAAACCAAACAACCAACAAACAAACCCAATATCCCAGAACTGTACACAAACCCAACATCCCAGAACTGTAATACAAACCCAATATCCCAGAACTGTAATACAAACCCAATATCCCAGAACTGTAATACAAACCCAATATCCCAGAACTGTAATACAAACCCAATATCCCAGAACTGTAATACAAACCCAATATCCCAGAACTGTAATACAAACCCAATATCCCAGAACTGTAATACAAACCCATATCCCAGAACTGTACCACAAACCCAATATCCCAGAACTGTTCCACAAACCCAATATCCCAGAACTGTAATACATACCCAATATCCCAGAACTGTACCACAAACCCAATATCCCAGAACTGTAATACAAACCCAATATCCCAGAACTGTACCACAAACCCAATATCCCAGAACTGTAACACAAACCCAATATCCCAGAACTGTAATACAAACCCAATATCCCAGAACTGTAACACAAACCCAATATCCCAGAACTGTACCACAAACCCAATATCCCAGAACTGTAATACAAACCCAATATCCCAGAACTGTAATACAAACCCAAATCCCAGAACTGTACCACAACCCAATATCCCAGAACTGTAATACAAACCCAATATCCCAGAACTGTAATACAAACCCAATATCCCAGAACTGTACCACAAACCCAATATCCCAGAACTGTAATACAAACCCAATATCCCAGAACTGTAATACAAACCCAATATCCCAGAACTGTAATACAAACCCAATATCCCAGAACTGTAATACAAACCCAATATCCCAGAACTGTAACAAACCAACCAGAACTGTATACAAACCCAATATCCCAGAAGTGTAATACAAGCCCAATATCCCAGAACTGTAATACAAACCCAATATCCCAGAACTGTAATACAAACCCAATATACCAGAACTGTAATACAAACCCAATATCCCAGAACTGTAATACAAACCCAATATCCCAGAACTGTAACACAAACCCAATATACCAGAACTGTAATACAAACCCAATATCCCAGAACTGTACCACAAACCCAATATCCCAGAACTGTACCACAAACCCAATATCCCAGAACTGTACCACAAACCCAATATCCCAGAACTGTAATACAAACCCAATATCCCAGAACTGTAATACAAACCCAATATCCCAGAACTGTACAACAAACCCAATATCCCAGAACTGTAATACAAACCCAATATCCCAGAACTGTAATACAAACCCAATATCCCAGAACTATACCACAAACCCAATATCCCAGAACTGTTCCACAAACCCAATATCCCAGAACTGTAATACAAACCCAATATCCCAGAAGTGTACCACAAACCCAATATCCCAGAACTGTACCACAAACCCAATATCCCAGAACTGTAATACAAACCCAATATCCCAGAACTGTACCACAAACCCAATATCCCAGAACTGTACCACAAACCCAATATCCCAGAACTGTACAACAAATCCAATATCCCAGAACTGTAATACAAACCCAATATCCCAGAACTGTACCACAAACCCAATATCCCAGAACTGTAATACATACCCAATATCCCAGAACTGTACCACAAACCCAATATCCCAGAACTGTACCACAAACCCAATATCCCAGAACTGTACCACAAACCCAATATCCCAGAACTGTAATACAAACCCAATATCCCAGAACTGTAATACAAACCCAATATACCAGAACTATACCACAAACCCAATATCCCAGAACTGTAATACAAACCCAATATCCCAGAACTGTACCACAAACCCAACATCCCAGAACTGTAATACAAACCCAATATCCCAGAACTGTAATACAAACCCAATATCCCAGAACTGTAATACAAACCCAATATCCCAGAACTGTAATACAAACCCAATATCCCAGAACTATAATACAAACCCAATATCCCAGAACTGTAATACAAACCCAATATCCCAGAACTGTAATACAAACCCAATATCCCAGAACTGTACCACAAACCCAATATCCCAGAACTGTTCCACAAACCCAATATCCCAGAACTGTAATACATACCCAATATCCCAGAACTGTACCACAAACCCAATATCCCAGAACTGTAATACAAACCCAATATCCCAGAACTGTACCACAAACCCAATATCCCAGAACTGTACCACAAACCCAATATCCCAGAACTGTAATACAAACCCAATATCCCAGAACTGTACCACAAACCCAATATCCCAGAACTGTACCACATACCCAATATCCCAGAACTGTAATACAAACCCAATATCCCAGATCTGTAATACAAACCCAATATCCCAGAACTGTACCACAAACCCAATATCCCAGAACTGTAATACAAACCCAATATCCCAGAACTGTAATACAAACCCAATATCCCAGAATTGTACCACAAACCCAATATCCCAGAACTGTAATACAAACCCAATATCCCAGAACTGTACCACAAACCCAATATCCCAGAACTGTTCCACAAACCCAATATCCCAGAACTGTAATACAAACCCAATATCCCAGAACTGTAATACAAACCCAAGATCCCAGAACTGTACCACAAACCCAATATCCCAGAACTATACCACAAACCCAATATCCCAGAACTGTAATACAAACCCAATATCCCAGAACTGTAATACAAACCCAATATCCCAGACCTGTAATACAAACCCAATATCCCAGAACTGTAATACAAACCCAATATCCCAGAACTGTAATACAAACCCAATATCCCAGAACTGTAATACAAACCCAATATCCCAGAACTGTACCACAAACCCAATATCCCAGAACTGTAATACAAACCCAATATCCCAGAACTGTAATACAAACCCAATATCCCAGAACTGTAATACAAACCCAATATCCCAGAACTGTACCACAAACCCAATATCCCAGAACTGTAATACAAACCCAATATCCCAGAACTGTAATACAAACCCAATATCCCAGAACTGTAATACAAACCCAATATCCCAGAACTGTAATACAAACCCAATATCCCAGAACTGTAATACAAACCCAATATCCCAGAACTGTAATACAAACCCAATATCCCAGAACTGTAATACAAACCCAATATCCCAGAAGTGTAATACAAGCCCAATATCCCAGAACTGTAATACAAACCCAATATCCCAGAACTGTAATACAAACCCAATATACCAGAACTGTAATACAAACCCAATATCCCAGAACTGTAATACAAACCCAATATCCCAGAACTGTACCACAAACCCAATATACCAGAACTGTAATACAAACCCAATATCCCAGAACTGTACCACAAACCCAATATCCCAGAACTGTACCACAAACCCAATATCCCAGAACTGTACCACAAACCCAATATCCCAGAACTGTAATACAAACCCAATATCCCAGAACTGTAATACAAACCCAATATCCCAGAACTGTACAACAAACCCAATATCCCAGAACTGTAATACAAACCCAATATCCCAGAACTGTAATACAAACCCAATATCCCAGAACTATACCACAAACCCAATATCCCAGAAATATACCACAAACCCAATATCCCAGAACTGTTCCACAAACCCAATATCCCAGAACTATACCACAAACCCAATATCCCAGAACTATACCACAAACCCAATATCCCAGAACTATACGACAAACCCAATATCCCAGAACTGTACCACAAACCCAATATCCCAGAACTGTAATACAAACCCAATACCCCAGAACTGTAATACAAACCCAATATCCCAGAACTGTACCACAAACCCAATATCCCAGAACTGTAATACAAACCCAATATCCCAGAACTGTAATACAAACCCAATATCCCAGAACTGTACAACAAACCCAATATCCCAGAACTGTAATACAAACCCAATATCCCAGAACTGTAATACAAACCCAATATCCCAGAACTGTACCACAAACCCAATATTCCAGAACTGTAATACAAACCCAATATCCCAGAACTGTAATACAAACCCAATATCCCAGAACTGTTCCACAAACCCAATATTCCAGAACTGTACCACAAACCCAATATACCAGAACTGTAATACAAACCCAATATCCCAGAACTGTAATACAAACCCAATATCCCAGAACTGTAATACAAACCCAATATCCCAGAACTGTACCACAAACCCAATATCCCAGACCTGTAATACAAACCCAATATCCCAGAACTGTACCACAAACCCAATATCCCAGAACTGTTCCACAAACCCAATATCCCAGAACTGTACCACAAACCCAGTCATAAGTGTGTGACTCGAACTCCGGACATGTCCAAAGTAAGACCATATCAGCAACTTGTATTTTGAGAACCATTGGAATTTTATCTCTCCTATTTCAATATTCCCTGCGACTTGAAACACCGTGACACTTCCCACGTGGACTGATCGAACATTCGTTATATCGATACGATCATTCCTGTCGCCTTTCATCGGTGGCTAGTTAGGCATCGAGGCCACCCAACACTACATTGTTTTCTCGTGTTCATGCCATTCTTTACTTGTCACATTTCTAATCAAGCTATCAGCTAATTACATATCACGAAAAGCCAACCAACATATTTTAAGAAGTGTTTTTATACATTTTTTTATTGACAAACACGCAAACTTTTAAAACTCTTTACAATATTGTAATATTCGTAATTTGTAGTGAATTGGTAGTGTTATTAATAAGTTTAGATCGTGCAGCTTTTCTATGCATACGGTATTGACATTATATTTCTACTCACCATCATTTACAGACGGATCTGTAGCCCAGTGGTAACATGCTGGACTGGTAATCCAGGGATCACAGGTTCGATCCCCCGTCTGACCCTAATAACATTAACAGTCTTTCAGATGGGACGTTAAACCGAGTTCTCGTGTCGGTGCTTTACACCGTGCACGTAAAAGAACCAGAGGAGACTCTGGACAGGAGGAATCGTTCATATGGCAACCGGTAACGACGATAAATAAACGTAAGACACACACACACTCACCATCAGATTAGGTAAGTCGTGACAATTACATTGATATGATGTACATGTACATGCATTGTGTCCGTACCGTAGTCAGGGTGTCTATGGTTTACTTTTGATGATAGATTCTTATTCTTTCACTATGACACTGAACTAGATACCTTCATATCAGATGAAATGAGCACACAAGGTGTCTCTCAGTATATACGGGGTTTATTCATGTCCTCAAATATGTCCGCTTGTCGTCGGTTGGTTCGGAAAGCTCTGAAGAGAAACATAGTATGCTTTACGTTTTGTTATCGTTGCTACTGGTTGCCAATATGAGCGACGCCTCCTGAAGAGATTAGTCAGTTTAGATTGTGTAGAATAGTGCAATGATACAGATAGAGACCCATTCCAGAGTGTCTTCTATGGTTCTTTTACGTGCACATTGTAAAGCATCGACCTCGGTTTAAAGTCCCACCTGAAAGACTATTAATGGCACGGCACGGCACGGCATAACACGACACGGCTCGGCATGACACGGCACGGCACGACACGGCTCGGCATGACACGGCACGACACGGCATGGCACGACACGGCTCGGCATGACACGGCACGACACGGCATGGCACGACATGGCACGGCACACGTCACGACACGGCACAAATATCTTGGAGGGGTGGGACGAATGGGATGCATTTAAGTACTGGGTAGAAGACTGTACAACGTGAACAAGCGAATAGGGTAGATAATGTATCGCTACTTGTGAAACTGAGGTGTAACGTTGATGTAACCAGTCAGATAAACAAACAATCTGCAAAATGAAACACCAAAATATGCACAGCGTTCCAACAGCAGTTCACGGAATACAATAAACATACTCTCCAGTAATGAATGTATCTTAATTCGCCAAAACATGCACATTTATCCATAAAAGAACAATACTCCATATGTTCTATATCATTGGAATCGTGTCTGAGCTCTTGATTTACATTCTTCAGAACAGAACCAAGCACACACACATTGCTTGTATATAGACCTCAGTCATGTAACCTCTTGTGTCCCACAATGGTCTGTGTTAGGTTCCCTGTCAATCTACACCAATGACCTTCCCATGTATGTGGTTACTGCAGCGATATATATATTTGCAGATGGCGTGGTTACTGCAGCGATCGATATATTTGCAGATGGCACAGCCCTTTCTTCATTCCGCCTGTGTCGGATTCCTTATCTCAAGACATTAATAATGTTGAGTTATGGTTAATTCTTATTTTGTGGAAGTCGTGATAGCGCAGTGGATGAGCGTTTGCTTCAGGTGCGAAATGTTCGGTGTTCGAGACCCCGCTGGAGCCGTTACGAGTGTGTCCTTAGGCAAGGCATTTAAATTCCACGTTGCCTCTTCTCTCTCCCTCGTGGCGATGGATTCCATCAGGAATGAGGTCTCGAGAGTGATTAATATAAGTTGAAAGAACTGGTTTCGCAATCGAGCTAAGAAAGGGATACAGTGAAAATATGTGATATTGTGTAGCAGACAGACATATAGTCAAACACACTGTATAATTATATTGCAACGCTAATCTGGAATATAAGAATTGTGTTATTTGTTTTAAATGTTGCTATACAGTCTACATCCGTTATGCCAAATTCCGTCGGACCGAACAAAATACTTCGACATAACCGAATTTGACTTGAATTCGATATAAACAGATCTTACAACTTATATTAATCATTATCGAGACCTCATTCCTGATGGATTCCATGGCAACGAGTGAGAGAGAAGAGGCAATGTGGATTTTAAATGCCTTGCATAAGGGCACAATCGTAACGGCTCCAGCGGGGCTCAAACTCTCGCGGGACATGCTGTTATCCTTATCCTCGACATAGCAGACGCATGACCAAACATATAACAGCACGATATAGCATGCAACCCCGCCCGCCACACACACACACATAACATAATGCAGTATGTACATTTATTTTGTGAAATTATCTCTAACATGAACTCTATCTTAGAAAAATACAATTTCCTAGAAGTTTAATCGTTTGTGCTTAATCATAATTTCCTACATAATATACCCTCAAAGCATAAACTCTGCCTATTCTTGCTAGTTCGTGCACTTCATAGACCGGTGCCAATCAACGATGGGGCCATTACCATGACGCCAGAAGGAGTCACTGTTTTATGATGTGAAATAGCCATTTAATCAAGATTTTCTCTTAAACAAAAATATATTTTTTATTTTTGTAGGAGTATAAATTATGCTAAATGGAAAATACGACTACGTGTCTGTAATAAATTAATATTGCCAGTTAAGAGTTATCATCATATATTAATAATAGTCTATACTAGTACAACCCACGAACGGGCGCGTTGCCAACATGTACGACATATAGAGTGTGTTTTACGATTAATTATCGTCGCTACCGGTTGCCCATATGAGCGACGCCTCCTAAAGAGATTAGTCATTGTAGATTTTTGGAGGATAGTGCAATAATACAGACAGAGACCCATTACAGAGTCTCCTCTGGTTCTTTTACGTGCACGATGTAAAGCACCGACACGATACTTCGGTTTAAAGACCCATCTGAAAGACTGTTAATTTTATTAGGGTCAGACGGGGGGATCGAACCTGCGATCCCTGGATTACCAATCCAACGTGTTAACCACTGGACTACAGATCCGTCTGCGCACGACACATAATGAACCCCGGTGAAATATATGACGGTAAAACGCACGCTATTGGTCAATATTCGTGCAAGGGTGGGATTGTGCTTAATTAAAAATTCCAAGAAATGCGCTTCGAGCTTTGTCTGGCTGATGTCCGATTTCGAGTTACCAGCGTATTACGATATTAGGAACAATGCCCCGGAAATCAACCGTATTGATACGCGGGTCTGCAGTCCTATTTACAACAAACACAAGAATGAACACGACGCGAATCTATGAATATTAACTACAACCATAGCTGACAATTTGTTGTAACACAAGTGACATCATCTGACCTATCATCATCTAACTCACGTGCAATCTCGTGCAATGTTCATCATGTCAGCCCTCACATTTCACAGATACACGATATACCGTGCAATGAACCCCTAGAATTAATTCCTGGCCAATATGAGCTGTCTCCCTATACTAAATACGTGTAAAATAAAAACGGATTTATCAATATTCAGTGGAAAAATTGGGTGTCAAGGGAACCCTTTCATTAACGCACGAACACAGACGACAAAATTTGTGGTTACAGATGAGGCCCGCGTGGTTTGCAGATGATAATGTGCCGCTTATCATAACCTTCTATTAACACGTTTTAGCCCCTTGCTGGGTTATATTGAGTCGATACTAGTCAATAAACACATGGGATGCATATATAGTACTCAAAATAGTACATGATATCATTAACTTATATATTTGAAAGTATTTTAAAAACCCTCATGAAATCGTAATGGAATATTCATGGTGAAAATTAAATAAACCTAGAGGATAGCACTCGGCGAGGTGTAAGCACCCGTCACGTGCTGGTATTTGCCACAAGAACATATTCTTGATTTCAAGTCGACCTCAAGATCACGGGAATGGCTTATTTGAAAGGTCATAGGTATTCCATCGAAACTATATGTAAATTTAACCTCGTGTTGGAACTACACGCATGCGTAGTTTATTGTAGAAGTCGATGGAAGCGGACACTTCGCTGACCTCCCTGACGACAGGTTGTGTCCGATTATAGCCAAACTCGAATTACTTCCTCCGAGACCAACTTAATATATCAAACAAAGTGTCATCAAAATACGTGGCTGTCCGCTTAGCGCAGTGGTTAGCACGCTCGCTTCTCATCAATGCAACCCGGGTTCGATCCTCGGACCGGGAAGTATGTCAGATGGTACGGTGGTCACCTGATCGGACAGGTGTGTTTTCTCCGGGTTCTCCGGTTTCCTCCCACACGAATGACAACATATACGATTTCATCCGTGCCAACGAGAGTGATTAATATAAGTTGTTCACTTTCTTCTCAATCGTTGTAAAATAAATAAAGTTTAAACTTTAATCTACTGTTTTAATGATCCTGTCCATAGAGACATACGCATCTGGAAACCATAACCTCATTCCTCACGGAGGAGGTTAACAAAGAATGTAATATAGTTAAACACGATTTATCAAATTCAACATCTCAAAGAATAATTTAAAGTGTACGGGATTATTAGTTTAATAATCATACGAGTTATGTCCCGTTGATTTGCCGGCGACCTCAGTGAGTCAGTGTTATGTCCTGTTGATTGGCCGGCGACCTCAGTGAGCGGATGTTATGTCCCGTTGATTGGCAGGCGACCTCAGTGAGCGGATGTTATGTCCCGTTGATTGGCAGGCGACCTCAGTGAGTCAGTGGTATGTCCCGTTGATTGGCAGGCGACCTCAGTGAGTCAGTGGTATGTCCCGTTGATTGGCAGGCGACCTCAGTGAGTCAGTGGTATGTCCCGTTGATTGGCCGGCGACCTCAGTGAGTCAGTGTTATGTCCCGTTGATTGGCAGGCGACCTCAGTGAGTCAGTGTTATGTCCCGTTGATTGGCCGGCGACCTCAGTGAGCGGATGTTATGTCCCGTTGATTGGCCGGCGACCTCAGTGAGCGGATGTTATGTCCCGTTGATTGGCCGGCGACCTCAGTGAGCGGATGTTATGTCCCGTTGATTGGCAGGCGACCTCAGTGAGCGGATGTTATGTCCCGTTGATTGGCAGGCGACCTCAGTGAGCGGATGTTATGTCCCGTTGATTGACAGGCGACCTCATTGAGTCAGTGGTATGTCCCGTTGATTGGCCGGCGACCTCAGTGAGCGGATGTTATGTCCCGTTGATTGGCCGGCGACCTCAGTGAGCGGATGTTATGTCCCGTTGATTGGCCGGCGACCTCAGTGAGCGGATGTTATGTCCCGTTGATTGGCAGGCGACCTCAGTGAGTCAGTGGTATGTCCCGTTGATTGGCAGGCGACCTCAGTGAGTCAGTGGTATGTCCCGTTGATTGGCAGGCGACCTCAGTGAGTCAGTGTTATGTCCCGTTGATTGGCAGGCGACCTCAGTGAGTCAGTGGTATGTCCCGTTGATTGGTCGGCGACCTCAGTGAGCGGATGTTATGTCCCGTTGATTGGCCGGCGACCTCAGTGAGCGGATGTTATGTCCCTTTGATTGGCCGGCGACCTCAGTGAGCGGATGTTATGTCCCGTTGATTGGCAGGCGACCTCAGTGAGTCAGTGGTATGTCCCGTTGATTGGCAGGCGACCTCAGTGAGTCAGTGTTATGTCCCGTTGATTGGCAGGCGACCTCAGTGAGTCAGTGTTATGTCCCGTTGATTGGCAGGCGACCTCAGTGAGTCAGTGGTATGTCCCGTTGATTGGTCGGCGACCTCTGTGAGCGGATGTTATGTCCTGTTGATTGGCCGGCGACCTCAGTGAGCGAATGTTATGTCCTGTTGATTGGCCGGCGACCTCAGTGAGCGGATGTTATGTCCTGTTGATTGGCCGGCGACCTCAGTGAGCGGATGTTATGTCCTGTTGATTGGCCGGCGACCTCAGTGAGCGGATGTTATATCCTGTTGATTGGCCACAGAGGCGACCTCAGTGAGCGAGTGCTATGTCCTGTTGATTGGCCGGCGACCTCAGTGAGCGAGTGTTATGTCCCGTTGATTGGCAGGCGACCTCAGTGAGTCAGTGTTATGTCCCGTTGATTGGCCGGCGACCTCAGTGAGCAAGTGCTATGTCCCGTTGATTGGCCGGCGACCTCAGTGAGCAAGTGCTATGTCCTGTACATTGGCCCGGTGTCAGGAAGGATAGATTGACTAGGGAAGGATAGATTGGCTAGGGAAGGATAGATTGGCTCGGTGTCAGGAAGGATAGATTGACTCGGTGTCAGGAAGGATAGATTGGCTCGGTGTCAGGAAGGATAGATTGGCTCGGTGTCAGGAAGGATAGATTGGCCCGGTGTCAGGAAGGATAGATTGGCTAGGGAAGGATAGATTGGCTCGGTGTCAGGAAGGATAGATTGGCTAGGGAAGGATAGATTGGCCCGGTG
>JABXNX010001418.1:0-12769 GCA_014843695.1 Archivesica marissinica | reverse complement strand
GTATATATATAGGAACAACATAGAAGCTGTGTATATATAGGAACAACATAGAAACTGTATATATATATAGGAACAACATAGAAGCTGTGTATATATAGGAACAACATATAAGCTGTGTATATATAGGAACAATATAGAAGCTGTGTATATATATAGGAACAACATAGAAGCTGTGTATATATAGGAACAACATAGAAGCTGTGTATATATAGGAACAATATAGAAGCTGTGTATATATATAGGAACAATATAGAAGCTGTGTATATATAGGAACAACATAGAAGCTGTGTATATATAGGAACAATATAGAAACTGTGTATATATAGGAACAATATAGAAACTGTTGTATATAGGAACAACATAGACGCTGTATATATAAGAACAACATAGAAGCTGTTTATATATAGGAACAATATAGAAGCTGTGTATATATAGAACAACATAGAAGCTTGTATATATATAGGACAACATAGAAGCTGTGTATATATAGGAACAATATGAAACGACGTGTATATATAGGAACAACATAGAAGCTGTGTATATATAGGAACATATAGAAGCTGTGTATATTATAGGACATATAGAAGCTGTGATATATATAGGAACAACATAGAAGCTGTGTATATATAGGAACAATATAGAAACTGTTATATATAGGACAATATAGAAACTGTGATATATAGGAACACATAGAACTGTATATATATAGGAACAACATAGAACTGTGTATATATAGGAACAACATAGAGCTGTGTATATATAGGAACAATATAGAAACTGTGTATATATAGGAACAACATAGAAGCTGTGTATATATATAGGAACAACATAGAAGCTGTGTATATATAGGAACAATATAGAAACTGTGTATATATATAGGAACAATATAGAAGCTGTGTATATATATAGGAACAACATAGAAGCTGTGTATATATAGGAACAATATAGAAACTGTGTATATATAGGAACAATATAGAAGCTGTATATATATAGGAACAATATAGAAGCTGTATATATATAGGAACAACATAGAAGCTGTGTATATATATAGGAACAACATAGAAGCTGTGTATATATATAGGAACAACATAGAAGCTGTGTATATATATAGGAACAATATAGAAACTGTGTATATATAGGAACAACATAGAAGCTGTGTATATATATAGGAACAACATAGAAGCTGTGTATATATAGGAACAATATAGAAACTGTGTATATATATAGGACAACATAGAAGCTGTGATATAATATAGGAACAATATATAAGAACTGTGTATATATAGGAACAACATAGAACTGTATATATATAGTACAATATAGAAATGTGTATATATATAGGACACATAGAAACTGTATATATTATAGGAACAACATAGAAGCTGTGTATATAATAGGAACACATAGAAGCTGTATATATATAGGAACACATATAAACTGTGTATATATAGGAACAACATGAAGCTGTGATAATATATATGGAAACAATATATAGAACTGTGTATATATAGGAACAATATAGAAGCTGTATATATATAGGACAACATAGAAGCTGTGTATATATAGGAACAATATAGAAGCTGTGTATATATATAGGAACAACATAGAAGCTGTGTATATATAGAAACTGTGTATATATAGGAACAATATAGAAGCTGTGTATATATAGGAACAATATAGAAGCTGTGTATATATAGGAACAACATAGAAGCTGTTTATATATAGGAACAATATAGAAGCTGTGTATATATAGGAACAATATAGAAGCTGTGTATATATAGGAACAATATAGAAACTGTGTATATATAGGAACAATATAGAAACTGTGTATATATAGGAACAATATAGAAGCTGTGTATATATAGGAACAACATAGAAGCTGTATATATATAGGAACAATATAGAAGCTGTGTATATATAGGAACAATATAGAAGCTGTATATATAGGAACAACATAGAAGCTGTGTATATATATAGGAACAATATAGAAACTGTATATATATAGGAACAATATAGAAACTGTATATATATATAGGAACAACATAGAAGCTGTGTATATATAGGAACAACATAGAAGCTGTATATATATAGGAACAACATAGAAGCTGTGTATATATATAGGAACAACATAGAAGCTGTGTATATATAGGAACAATATAGAAACTGTGTATATATAGGAACAATATAGAAACTGTGTATATATAGGAACAACATAGAAGCTGTATATATATAGGAACAACATAGAAACTGTGTATATATATAGGAACAATATAGAAGCTGTGTATATATAGGAACAATATAGAAACTGTGTATATATATAGGAACAACATAGAAGCTGTGTATATATAGGAACAATATAGAAGCTGTGTATATATATAGGAACAACATAGAAGCTGTATATATATAGGAACAATATAGAAGCTGTGTATATATATAGGAACAACATAGAAGCTGTGTATATATATAGGAACAATATAGAAGCTGTGTATATATATAGGAACAATATAGAAGCTGTGTATATATAGGAACAATATAGAAGCTGTGTATATATAGGAACAACATAGAAACTGTATATATATATAGGAACAACATAGAAGCTGTATATATATAGGAACAATATAGAAGCTGTGTATATATAGGAACAACATAGACGCTGTGTATATATAGGAACAACATAGAAACTGTATATATATAGGAACAACATAGAAGCTGTGTATATATAGGAACAACATAGAAGCTGTGTATATATAGGAACAACATAGAAGCTGTATATATATAGGAACAACATAGAAGCTGTGTATATATAGGAACAACATAGAAGCTGTATATATATAGGAACAACATAGAAGCTGTGTATATATAGGAACAACATAGAAACTGTGTATATATAGGAACAACATAGAAACTGTGTGTATATAGGAACAACATATATAGAATAGCAATTAATGTAATGGCTGTACCTCTTTATTGACAATTGTTTGAAACAAATATGGACATACAGTTTTACTGTTCAACATTTGCAGGGAGTCTATTGTGTTGGGATCTACAGATTTCACAATGGAAGAAGTGACGAAGATTGTGGAGGAACTTGGCAAGCTGTTCAAGGGAGATCAGTATCACCTCCTCAATAAAAATTGTAACCATTTTACTGCAGATTTGACCAAGGTTTGTTGAATGATTATAAAAATTTATTCTATGAGAATCACAGTAAATATAAAATCCTAACAAACAACCCACAGAGCCAGTCAAACAACCCACAGGAGCCAGTCAAACGACCCACAGGAGCCAGTCAAACGACCCACAGGAGCCAGTCAATCAACCCACAGCAGCCAATCAAATGACCCACAGGAGCCAGTCAAGACCCACAGGAGCCAGTCAAACGACCCACAGAGCCAGTCAAACGACCCACAGGAGCCAGTCAATCAACCCACAGGAGCCAGTCAAACGACCCACAGGAGCCAGTCAATCAACCCACAGCAGCCAATCAAACGACCCACAGGAGCCAGTCAGATGACCTACACGAGCTCGTCAAACAACCCACAGCAGCCAATCAAACAGCCCACAGGAGCCAGTCAAACGACCCACAGGAGCCAGTCAAACGACCCACAGGAGCCAGTCAAACAGCCGACAGGAGCCAGTCAAACAACCCACATGAGCCAGTCAAACAACCCACAGGAGCCAGTCAAACAACCTACTGCAGCCAGTCAAACAACCCACAGGAGCCAGTCAAGCAACCAACAGGAGCCAGTCAAACAACCTACTGCAGCCAGTCAAAACAACCCACAGCAGCCAATCAAACAAGTTGTGACAACCCACAGGAGCCAGTCAAACAACCCACATAAGCCTGTCAAACAACCCACATGAGCCAGTCAAACAAGTTGTGACAACCCACAGGAGCCAGTCAAACAACCCACATAAGCCTGTCAAACAACCCACATAAGCCTGTCAAACAACCCACATGAGCCAGTCAACAACCCACATGAGCCAGTCAAACAAGTTGTGACAACCCAGATGAGCCAGTCAAGCAACCCACATGAGCCAGTCAAACAACCCACATGAGCCAGTCAAACAAGTTGTGACAACCCACAGAAGCCAGTCAAACAACCCACAGGAGCCAGTCAAACAACCCACATGAGCCAGTCAAACAAGTTGTGACAACCCACAGGAGCCTGTCAAACAACCCACAGGAGCCAGTCAAACAACCCACAGGAGCCAGCCAAACAACCCACATGAGCCTGTCAAACAACCCACAGGAGCCAGTCAAACAACCCACATGAGCCAGTCAAACAAGTTGTGACAACCCACAGGAGCCAGTCAAACAAGTTGTGACAACCCACAGGAGCCAGTCAAACAACCCACATGAGCCAGTCAAACAACCCACAGGAGCCAGTCAAACGACCCACACGAGCCAGTCAAACGACCCACACGAGCCTAGAGCACAATATTTACTGTACCGAAAATAAAGTGGTCCATTAAAAAAATACATCGACAGAAACATTGTGTGTTATACCGTACATTGCCATGTTCAAGTGTGTTGTACCATACATTGCCATGTTCAAGTGTGTTATACCGTACATTGCCATGTTCAAGTGTGTTATACCGTACATTGTCATGTTCAAGTGTGTTGTACCATACATTGTCATGTTCAAGTGTGTTGTACCGTACACTGTCATGTTCAAGTGTGTTATACCGTACATTGTCATGTTCAAGTGTATTATACCATACATTGTCATGTTCAAGTGTGTTTTACCGTACATTGCCATGTTCCAGTGTGTTGTACCGTACATTGTCATGTTCAAGTGTGTTATACCGTACACTGTCATGTTCAAGTGTGTTATACCGTACACTGTCACGTTCAAGTGTGTTGTACTGTACACTGTCATGTTCAAGTGTGTTGTACCGTACACTGTCATGTTCAAGTGTGGTATACCATACATTGTCATGTTCAAGTGTGTTATACCATACATTGCCATGTTCAAGTGTGTTATACCATACATTGTTATGTTCAAGTGTGTTTTACTGTACATTATCATGTTCAAGTGTGTTGTACCATACAGTGTCATGTTCAAGTGTGTTTTACCATACATTGTTATGTTCAAGTGTGTTATACCATACACTGTCATGTTCAAGTGTGTTATACCATACACTGTCATGTTCAAGTGTGTTTTACCATACACTGTTATGTTCAAGTGTGTTATACCATACACTGTTATGTTCAAGTGTGTTATACCATACACTGTCATGTTCAAGTGTGTTGTACCATACACTGCCATGTTCAAGTGTGTTATACTCAGTGTACGACAAATTTTTTAAGGACTTGGTTGCCCACTGGGTAACCAGAATTTTGATCTGGTTGCCCAGGATTTTGACGCGTTTGTCCAGTATTTTTCTTTCAATTTTCGGTGCGGTTTTGAGCCCAACAATGTTATTGTCAATTTATTCAAAGCATGTTTAATTATTTAAGTCAATAATGATTAAAATAACACCATGGTCATTCAATTGTTATGTTAGCTGTTCTACAGTTTGTTATGTTAGCTGTTCTACAGTTTGTTATGTTAGCTGTTCTACAGTTTGTTATGTTAGCTGTTCTACAGTTTGTTATGTTAGCTGTTCTACAGTTTGTTATGTTAGCTGTTCTACAGTTTGTTATGTTAGCTGTTCTACAGTTTGTTATGTTAGCTGTTCTACAGTTTGTTATGTTAGCTGTTCTACAGTTTGTTATGTTAGCTGTTCTACAGTTTGTTATGTTAGCTGTTCTACAGTTTGTTATGTTAGCTGTTCTACAGTTTGTTATGTTAGCTGTTCTACAGTTTGTTATGTTAGCTGTTCTACAGTTTGTTATGTTAGCTGTTCTACAGTTTGTTATGTTAGCTGTTCTACAGTTTGTTATGTTAGCTGTTCTACAGTTTGTTATGTTAGCTGTTCTACAGTTGTTATGTTAGCTGTTCTACAGTTTGTTATGTTAGCTGTTCTACAGTTTGTTATGTTAGCTGTTCTACAGTTTGTTATGTTAGCTGTTCTACAGTTTGTTATGTTAGCTGTTCTACAGTTTGTTATGTTAGCTGTTCTACAGTTTGTTATGTTAGCTGTTCTACAGTTTGTTATGTTAGCTGTTCTACAGTTTGTTATGTTAGCTGTTCTACAGTTTGTTATGTTAGCTGTTCTACAGTTTGTTATGTTAGCTGTTCTACAGTTTGTTATGTTAGCTGTTCTACAGTTTGTTATGTTAGCTGTTCTACAGTTTGTTATGTTAGCTGTTCTACAGTTTGTTATGTTAGCTGTTCTACAGTTTGTTATGTTAGCTGTTCTACAGTTTGTTATGTTAGCTGTTCTACAGTTTGTTATGTTAGCTGTTCTACAGTTTACAAGTTTAAGTATTAAAAAACAGATTTTAATATTAAATTAAACAAACATTTATCCATAATGTCATTAATATGTGGTATGAAACTGTGTATAATTATTGAAAAGTTCATTGGTGTTTTCTCAATATTGACTTACCTAATTATACATACTCATGATACTGATATCATTGCACACTTCTAAATTCAAAAGAGAAGCATTCAAGTAGTAAATATTATATTTATTTTATCAATTTTCTGAAGACGAAGGAGACTGCGTTGGTGAATCCACTGACCGGATAATGAAACGATCCATCGTAACTGATCGAAAGTAACATTTATTTAATTCAAAATTCACTAAAAGACTGCGCTAAACCTAAATTTAAATAACTAAATTTATAAACATCAAGTTCACAACACAACGCTCCATCAACGCGCAAAATCATAGCATCGGAAATAATAAAAGTAATTGAAATGGTCTGGATTTCGCAGTTTGTTGTGCTCGCCATTTTTTGTTTTACCGTTGGTTCTCGGCATTCGGCAAACACCGCAATTAAAAGCTGGTACACATTGACAAACTGTTTCCCGGCCACTATATGATATACCTCTGTAATCGGGAACCGGCATAATACGTCATCAATTAAAATACGCGGAGCATAGAAATCTTGACAGCGGAGTCAACATTTTTGGCTTAGCGAAATATTTGTTTTATAATATTTAACGGGATTTTCCGGGCAACTATTTTGGCATTTTTGGGGTTGCCCGGTGGGCAACTGCTTTTCAAACTTAGTTGCCCGCCGAGATATTTCAGTTGCCCGCGGGCTCCGGGCATAGGATTTGTCGTACACTGGTTATACTGTACATTGTCATGTTCAAGTGTGTTATACCGTACACTGTCATGTTCAAGTGTGTTATACCATACATTGTCATGTTCAAGTGTGTTATACCATACATTGTCATGTTCAAGTGTGTTGTACCATACACTGTCATGTTCAAGTGTGTTTTACCATACATTGTCATGTTCAAGTGTGTTGTACCATACATTGCCATGTTCAAGTGTGTTATACTGTACACTGTCATGTTCAAGTGTGTTTTACCATACATTGTCATGTTCAAGTGTGTTGTACTGTACATTGCCATGTTCAAGTGTGTTGTACGGTACATTGTCATGTTCAAGTGTGCTGTACCGTACACTGCCATGTTCAAGTGTGTTATACCATACACTGTCATGTTCAAGTGTGTTATACCATACATTGTCATGTTCAAGTGTGTTATACCGTACATTGTCATGTTCAAGTGTGTTGTACCGTACATTGTCATGTTCAAGTGTTGTACCGTACTTCTATCTAATTGACTGTGTTTCACCTGCTGGACATGGCAGTCGTTCAGTTTATATCTAATTGACTGTGTTTCACCTGCTGGACATGGCAGTCGTTCAGTTTATATCTAATTGATTGTATTTCACCTGCTGGACATGGCAGTCATTCAGTTTATATCTAATTGACTGTGTTTCACCTGCTGGACATGGCAGTTGTTCAGTTTATATCTAATTGACTGTATTTCACCTGCTGGACATGGCAGTGTCACAGAATGACACGAGGGCCAGCTTATCTCAGGGTCACGGATACCAGGATCAAGTGTATGCATAAAGACTAAGTAGATATACAAATTTTAATATACATCAAACAACACTAGCAACAAAGACAATGTATGGTAGGAGACGTATGTTTGTCCGTAGTTTGGCTCTTCACCTATGATGGCTTCACTTCCGGTATAGAGTCCGGTCTTCGGCTGGTAATGCCGTTAATTTATGTAACAGTTTCGAGATCTAACTATCTGCCGTTCCACACTCTGCTTTAACTTTAGGCTATAATACACCTATTTAAACATTGGCACGTATGGCCATCACAGTGCTATAATGCACACTTTAAAAGCTTGGCAAGTATTGCCGTCACAGTGCTATAATGCACACTTTAAAGATTTACAATACACAAGATCATTAACTCCCTGCGTCCTAAGGACCCTGTCCACTGACGGCGGACTCGATGCTGTACAGCTACCGCTGACACTCTCCAGTATATGGACGTCACCAGCTCACACCGGCAAACTATCCCAGTCGGCTCGTGCCCCAGCTTGTTATCTTGATCGTTCCGAACAGGATCTACGCCCCTGAGCTACACCTCTCACGGCTCCTGGTTCAGGATCTACGCCCCTGAGCTACACCTCTCATGGCTCCTGGTTCAGGCATGAAGCGACTACAACAATAACAAATATAATACCCTTGTGCTACGTCAATCTACTCGGCTCTTCTTACCACCTTATATTATAACATTGTGGTACAACAACAAGACAATAGTTACCATAATGCTTAGACATAGATACACACACGTCTATGTAGAATCAATACACATGGTGACCTTCACGGTCTAAATATACAACGACTCCGTACCCATCATGACCTCATATGGTATATCTATATATATATATACACAAACTTAGAACCACTCGAGACCTATTACACCGCTCCTGCAATTTGAGCGTACATGACACCCCTTTCAACAACAGCTGATAACAACTCTGCCCCAGCCATATATTCACCACTGGATTCAACAGTAGTTATTAGTTAATTATTATGTATGTAATGAACAGTAGATATCCATCGTCGTAAATCATTAGAACCACATTTAATAACGATTTACTACAACATGTTTCTGGTAACGTCTCGGACAGTTGCTTTAGACGACGTTTCAGATAAAATAACCTAATGACAACTACGAACAATATAATATATAGTTACATACCCAAATCTGTCGCATGTACAATTCACAACAGTCAATTGTGATGTTCCGAAAGCAATGTCAGTGCACTGTGCGGAGTCGAATTTATAGCGCCTTCTCTGAGTCCACGCACGATTTTTCCATGAATTTTATCAGCCGATATGAAACATACCATATTGACTGCGCGTTCTTATCAGGCCCTGGATGTTAATTTCACTGATAAAGGGAACAGTGATTTGAAAAGAATAAACCAAAATCTGCTAATACTAGTAGGATTTATATCAAATAAACGGGAATTTCCCTTATAAGTGATATATAATAATACACCACTGTCCTTTATCTGGTATAGATACATTCGTCCCAATTTATGACAAAATCACTGAATAAATGTTTCAATAGTACGACAAAATGCTCTGAAATCCATTGATAAAGAGGCCCCAACTACACATTAGTTAAAATGGTCACTTTCATTTTGTTACAGGCAGTCATTCAGTTTATATCTAATTGACTGTGTTTCACCTGCTGGACATGGCAGTCATTCAGTTTATATCTAATTGACTGTGTTTCACCTGCTGGACATGGCAGTCGTTCAGTTTATATCTAATTGACTATGTTTCACCTGCTGGACATGGCAGTCATTCAGTTTATATCTAATTGACTGTATTTCACCTGCTGGACATGGCAGTCGTTCAGTTTATATCTAATTGACTGTGTTTCACCTGCTGGACATGGCAGTCATTCAGTTTATATCTAATTGACTGTATTTCACCTGCTGGACATGGCAGTCGTTCAGTTTATATCTAATTGACTGTGTTTCACCTGCTGGACATGGCAGTCATTCAGTTTATATCTAATTGACTGTATTTCACCTGCTGGACATGGCAGTCGTTCAGTTTATATCTAATTGACTGTGTTTCACCTGCTGGACATGGCAGTCATTCAGTTTATATCTAATTGACTGTATTTCACCTGCTGGACATGGCAGTCGTTCAGTTTAGTTTCGCCTGCTGGACATGGCAGTCGTTCAGTTTACCCATAATGAATGTACAATGTAAGTGTTTAAAACTCTTGTATTTATTTTCAGATTTTGTGTGGAAAGGAACCACCAAGCTATATAAACCGACTTGCCTATGTCAGTTCATGTATACCATTCCTTGAGAGAGCCCTTCCTAAGGAATGGCTAACACCAGTTGCTTTGCAAAATGTGATAGAACCGGAATCAGAATTGACAGTGACCGACAATGTTAGGTCTGACATTCACCTCACAGCAAACACTCCACGAACTCGCTTGGCACCAACATACTCGCCTCGTCTGTTTCGGGAAACTAGTCCATACAGTCCCACATCAGAACAACACTCCTACAGCAGGGAACCAAGCTTTCCAAGTTTTGATATTAGACATTGAGAGTAGTACCAGATTAGATATAATATCAGGCCTTATTATCTTAAGTGATACAAGGCAATGTTGCCCCTTTCATCAACCAAACAAAAATCCCCTCCCTGCAAAAGTAAGTTTGGAATCTGTCTTCCAATTCCATTTTCCAATTATGTGTCGCGAAGTGCATTCATTCTGGATAAAAGGATTCTTTAGTCGAATTTACGGTGGAAACTTTCCCCAACAATGAACACCAAAACATCCTAAAACAGAGACTACCCTGTAAATCTGTTTGATGTTGTGTCTGTATATGTATATGTATGTGTATATGTATGTGTATATGTATGTGTATGTGTATATGTATATGTATATGTATGTGTATATGTATATGTATATGTATGTGTATATGTATATGTATGTGTATATGTATGTGTATATGTATGTGTATGTGTATATGTATGTGTATATGTATGTGTATATGTATATGTATGTGTATATGTATGTGTATATGTATGTGTATATGTATGTGTATATGTATATGTATGTGTATATGTATGTGTATATGTATATGTATGTGTATATGTATGTGTATATGTATATGTATGTATATGTATGTGTATATGTATGTGTATATGTATGTGTATATGTATGTGTATATGTATATGTATGTGTATATGTATATGTATGTGTATATGTATGTGAATATGTATGTGTATATGTATATGTATGTGTATATGTATGTGTATATGTATATGTATGTGTATATGTATATGTATGTGTATATGTATATGTATGTGTATATGTATGTGTATATGTATATGTATGTGTATATGTATATGTATGTGTATATGTATATGTATGTGTATATGTATATGTATGTGTATGTGTATATGTATGTGTATATGTATATGTATGTGTATATGTATATGTATGTGTATATGTATATGTATATGTATGTGTATATGTATATGTATGTGTATATGTATATGTATATGTATATGTCTGTGTATATGTATATGTATATGTATGTGTATATGTATATGTATATGTATGTGTATATGTATATGTATATGTATGTGTATATGTATGTGTATATGTATGTGTATATGTATATGTATATGTATGTGTATATGTATGTGTATATGTATGTGTATATGTATGTGTATATGTATGTGTATATGTATGTGTATGTGTATATGCATGTGTATATGTATGTGTATATGTATGTGTATATGTATGTGTATATGTATGTGTATATGTGTATATGTATGTGTATATGTATATGTATGTGTATATGTCTATGTGTGTGTATATGTATATGTATGTGTATATGTATGTGTATGTATGTGTGTATAGTATATGTATGTGTATATGTATATGTATGGTATATGTATGTGTATATGTATGTGTATATGTATGTGTGTATGTATGTGTATATGTATGTGTATATGTATGCGTATATGTATGTGTATATGTATGTGTATATGTATGTGTATGTGTATATGTGTGTATATGTATGTGTATATGTATATGTATGTGTATATGTATATGTATGTGTATATGTATATGTATGTGTATGTGTATATGTATGTGTATATGTATATGTATGTGTATATGTATATGTATGTGTATATATATGTGTATATGTATGTGTATATGTATGTGTATGTGTATGTGTATATGTATGTGTATATGTATGTGTATATGTATGTGTATATGTATGTGTATATGTATGTGTATATGTATGTGTATATGTATATGCATGTGTATATGTATATGTATATGTATGTGTATATGTATATGTATGTGTATATGTATATGTATATGTATGTGTATATGTATGTGTATATGTATGTGTATATGTATATGTATGTGTATATGTATGTGTATATGTATATGTATATGTATATGTATGTGTATATGTATGTGTATATGTATATGTATATGTATGTGTATATGTATGTGTATATGTATGTGCATATATATGTGTATATGTATGTGTATATGTATGTGTATATGTATGTGTATATGTATATGTATGTGTATATGTATGTGTATATGTATATGTATGTGTATATGTATATGTATATGTATATGTATGTGTATATGTATATGTATATGTATGTGTATATGTATGTGTATGTGTATATGTATATGTATGTGTATATGTATGTGTATATGTATATGTATATGTATGTGTATATGTATGTGTATGTGTATATGTATATGAATATGTATATGTATATGTATGTGTATGTGTATATGTATATGTATGTGTA
>JABXNX010001417.1:0-12769 GCA_014843695.1 Archivesica marissinica | reverse complement strand
AATACACGGACATACTACACTATGTTACGCAATAATACATAATACACATACATACTACACTATGTTGCGCAGTAATACATAATACACGTAATTACTACAATATGTTACACAGTCATACATAATACACTATGTTATGCAGTAATACATAATACACGTACATACTAAACTATGTTACGCAATAATACATAATACACGTACATACTACACTATATTACACAGTAATACATAATACAAGTACATACTACACTATGTTACACAGTAATACATAATACACTTACATACTACACTATGTTACAAAGTAATACATACTACACGTATATACTACACTATGTTGCGCAGTAATACATAATACACGTATATACTACACTATGTTACACCGTAATACATAATACACGTATATACTACACTATGTTACAAGGTAATACATAATACACGTATATACTACACTATGTTGCGCAGTAATACATAATACACGTACATACTACCTATGTTGCGCAATAATACAGAATACACGTACATAGTACACTATGTTGCACAGTAATACAGAATACACGTACATACTACACTATGTTGCCCAGTAATACATAATGCACGTACATACTACAATATGTTACACAGCAATACATACTACACGTATGTGCTACACTATGTTACAGAGTAATACATAATACACGTACATACTACAATATGTTACACGGCAATACATACTACACGTACATACTACACTATGTTGCCCAGTAATACATAATACACGTACATACTACACTATGTTACAAAGTAATACATAATACACATAAATACTACACTATGTTACGCAATAATACATAATATACGTACATACTACACTAGTTACACAGCAATACATAATAAACGTACATACTACACAATGTTACACAGCAATACATACTACACGTACATACTACACAATGTTACACAGCAATACATACTACAGGTACATAGTACACAATGTTACACAGCAATACGTAATACATGTATATGCTACACTATGTTACACAGTAATACATAATACACATACATAATACACTGTGTTACGCAATAATACATAATACACGTACATACTATACTATGTTACAAGGTAATACATAATACACGTATATACTTCACTATGTTGCGCAGTAATACAGAATACACGTACATACTACACTATGTTGCGCAGTAATACATAATACACGTACATACTACACCATGTTACAAGGTAATACATAATACACGTATATACTACACTATGTTGCACAGTAATACATTATAAACTTGTATGATACACTATGTTGCGCAGTAATACAGAATACACGTACATACTATACTATGTTACAAGGTAATACATAATACACGTACATACTACACTATGTTGCGCAGTAATACATAATACACTTGTATGATACACTATGTTGCGCAGTAATACAGAATACACGTACATACTACACTATGTTGCGCAGTAATACAGAATACACGTACATACTACACTATGTTGCGCAGTAATACATAATACACTTGTATGATACAATATGTTGCGCAGTAATACAGAATACACGTACATACTACACTATGTTGCGCAGTAATACAGAATACACGTACATACTACACTGTGTTGCTCAGTAATACAGAATACACGTACATACTACACTATGTTGCGCAGTAATACAGAATACATATACATACTACACTATGTTGCGCAGTAATACATAATACATGTACATACTACACTATGTTGCGCAGTAATACATAATACACGTACATACTACACTATGTTGCGCAATAATACAGAATACACGTACATAGTACACTATGTTGCGCAGTAATACAGAATACACGTACATACTACACTATGTTGCCCAGTAATACATAATGCACGTACATACTACAATATGTTACACAGCAATACATACTACACGTACATACTACACTATGTTACACAGTAATACATAATACACGCACGTACTACACTATGTTACACAGTAATAATTAATACACGTACATACTACACTATATTACACTCTACTACATAAAACACGTATATACTACACTATGTTACACAATAATACATAATAAACGTACATACTACACTATGTTACACAGTAATACATAATACACGTACATACTACACTATGTTACACTGTATTACATAATACACGTACATAATACACTATGCTACACATTAATACATAATAAACGTACATACTACACTATGTTACACAGTAATACATAATACACATACATACTACACTATGTTACGCAATAATACATAATACACGTACATACTACACTATGTTACACAGTAATACATAATACACGTACATACTACACTATGTTACGCAATAATACATAATACACGGACATACTACACTATGTTACGCAATAATACATAATACACATACATACTACACTATGTTGCGCAGTAATACATAATACACGTAATTACTACAATATGTTACACAGTCATACATAATACACTTGTATGATACACTATGTTATGCAGTAATACATAATACAGGTACATACTACACTATGTTACGCAATAATACATAATACACGGACATACTACACTATGTTACGCAATAATACATAATACACATACATACTACACTATGTTGCGCAGTAATACATAATACACATAAATACTACACTATGTTACGCAATAATACATAATATACGTACATACTACACTAGTTACACAGCAATACATAATAAATGTACAAACTACACAATGTTACACAGCAATACATACTACACGTACATACTACACAATGTTACACAGCAATACATACTACAGGTACATAGTACACAATGTTACACAGCAATACGTAATACATGTATATGCTACACTATGTTACACAGTAATACATAATACACATACATACTACACTGTGTTACGCAATAATACATAATACACGTACATACTATACTATGTTACAAGGTAATACATAATACACGTATATACTTCACTATGTTGCGCAGTAATACAGAATACACGTACATACTACACTATGTTGCGCAGTAATACATAATACACGTACATACTACACCATGTTACAAGGTAATACATAATACACGTATATACTACACTATGTTGCACAGTAATATATTATAAACTTGTATGATACACTATGTTGCGCAGTAATACAGAATACACGTACATACTATACTATGTTACAAGGTAATACATAATACACGTACATACTACACTATGTTGCGCAGTAATACATAATACACTTGTATGATACACTATGTTGCGCAGTAATACAGAATACACGTACATACTACACTATGTTGCGCAGTAATACAGAATACACGTACATACTACACTATGTTGCGCAGTAATACATAATACACTTGTATGATACACTATGTTGCGCAGTAATACAGAATACACGTACATACTACACTATGTTGCGCAAAACAAAACACACAACACACCCAGTAATACAGAATACACGTACATACTACACTATGTTGCGCAGTAATACAGAATACATATACATACTACACTATGTTGCGCAGTAATACATAATACATGTACATACTACACTATGTTGCGCAGTAATACATAATACACGTACATACTACACTATGTTGCGCAATAATACAGAATACACGTACATAGTACACTATGTTGCGCAGTAATACAGAATACACGTACATACTACACTATGTTGCCCAGTAATACATAATGCACGTACATACTACAATATGTTACACAGCAATACATACTACACGTATATACTACACTATGTTACACAGTAATACATAATACACGCACGTACTACACTATGTTACACAGTAATAAATAATACACGTACATACTACACTATATTACACTCTACTACATAAAACACGTATATACTACACTATGTTACACAATAATACATAATAAACGTACATACTACACTATGTTACACAGTAATACATAATACACGTACATACTACACTATGTTACACTGTATTACATAATACACGTACATACTACACTATGCTACACATTAATACATAATAAACGTACATACTACACTATGTTACACAGTAATACATAATACACATACATACTACACTATGTTACGCAATAATACATAATACACGTACATACTACACTATGTTACGCAATAATACATAATACACGGACATACTACACTATGTTACGCAATAATACATAATACACATACATACTACACTATGTTGCGCAGTAATACATAATACACGTAATTACTACAATATGTTACACAGTCATACATAATACACTTGTATGATACACTATGTTATGCAGTAATACATAATACAGGTACATACTACACTATGTTACGCAATAATACACGGACATACTACACTATGTTACGCAATAATACATAATACACATACATACTACACTATGTTGCGCAGTAATACATAATACACGTAATTACTACAATATGTTACACAGTCATACATAATACACTATGTTATGCAGTAATACATAATACACGTACATACTAAACTATGTTACGCAATAATACATAATACACGTACATACTACACTATATTACACAGTAATACATAATACAAGTACATACTACACTATGTTACACAGTAATACATAATACACTTACATACTACACTATGTTACAAAGTAATACATACTACACGTATATACTACACTATGTTGCGCAGTAATACATAATACACGTATATACTACACTATGTTACACCGTAATACATAATACACGTATATACTACACTATGTTACAAGGTAATACATAATACACGTATATACTACACTATGTTGCGCAGTAATACATAATACACGTATATACTACACTATGTTGCGCAGTAATACATAATACACGTACATACTACACTATGTTACAAGGTAATACATAATACACATACATACTACACTATGTTGCGCAGTAATACAGAATACACTTGTATGATAAACTATGTTATGCAGTAATACATAATACACGTACATACTACACTATGTTACACCGTAATACATAATACACATACATATTACACTATGTTGCGCAGTAATACATAATACACATACATACTAAACTATGTTACGCAATAATACATAATACATGTACATACTACACTATGTTACACCGTAATACATAATACACGTACATACTACACTATGTTACAAGGTAATACATAATACACCTATATACTACACTATGTTGCGCAGTAATACATAATACACGTACATACTACACTATGTTACAAGATAATACATAATACACCTATATACTACACTATGTTGCGCAGTAATCCATAATACACGTACATACGACACTATGTTACAATGTAATACATAATACACGTACATACTACACTATGTTACGCACTAATCCATAATACACGTACATACTACACTATGTTACAATGTAATACATAATACACATACATACTACACAATGTTGCGCAGTAATACATAATACACTTGTATGATACACTATGTTACGCAGTAATACATACTACACATACATACTACACTATGTTGCGCATTAATACATATTATACTTGTATTATACACTATGTTACACAGTAATACATTACAATTTCATTATGTAATATAAGTATATGCTTTAAATAAGTTTGTAGTGTGCCAGTGTTTAGTACGTCTTAGAAGTGATGCCCCCTTAAACAAGGTTATCGCACTTCAATAAGCATTTTCTTGTTACTAATGCTAGACACAACAATGCCATTGTTTGTGTTACACGCCAACTGACATATTGCAAACCAAACATAAATGGCCTAGATTTGACTGTGTTCAGCAGCATTGTACATGGTCAAACATACAAGTTTGTCTACGTCCTGTCACCTTAGTCAGTACTCAACATATACGTCATTTGAAGTACGTCCCGCTCTCTGTGACAAGGCCAAATATAAGTACCATTTTGACTACGTCCCGTCGCCTTGTTAAGAGCCCCACATATATGTAATTTAGATTACGTGCCGCTGTCTGTGGCAAGGCCAAACATAAGTACCATTTGAATTACGCCCCGTCGCCTTGGGCCCCACATCAATGCTATTTAGATTACGTCCCGCTCTCTGTGGCAAGGCCAAATATAAGTACCATTTTTACTAAGTCCCGTCACCTTGGTCAGGTGTCATTTGGTTTACATCCATTTGTCTGAGTCAAGGCCAAACATAAGTACCATTTTGACTACGTCCTGTCACCTTGGTCAGTGCATAGATGTAATTTATATTACGTAAGCTCTCTGTGACAAGGCCAAATATAAGTACCATTTTGACTACGTCCCGGCGCCTTGATCAGGGCTCAACATAGGTGTCATTTAGTTTACATCCGGTTGTCTAGGTCAAGGTCAAACATAGCTACCATTTGAATTACGCCCCGTCGCCTTGGTCAGGGCCCAACATATATGTAATTTATATTACGTCCAGCTGTTTTGGACTACATGCCGCTGCCTGGGATAAGGTCAAATATAGGTTGTGGTTGGACTACATGCCGCTGCCCGGGACAAGTGTCAAATATAGGTTATGGTTGACTACATGCCGCTGCCCGGGACAAGTGTCAAATATAGGTTATGGTTGGACTATATGCCGCTGTCTGGGACAAGGTCAAATATAGGTTATGGTTGGACTACATGCCGCTGCACGGGACAAGTGTCAAATATAGGTTGTGGTTGGACTACATGCCGCTGCCCGGGACAAGTGTCAAATATAGGTTATGGTTGGACTACATGCCGCTGCCCGGGACAAGTGTCAAATATAGGTTATGGTTGGACTACATGCCGCTGCCCGGGACAAGTGTCAAATATAGGTTGTTGTTGGACTACATGCTGCTGCCTGGGACAAGGTCAAATATAGGTTGTGGTTGGACTACATGCCGCTGCCTGGGACAAGGTTAAATATAGGTTATGGTTGGACTACATGCCGCTGCCTGGGACAAGGTCAAATATACGTTGTGGTTGGACTACATGCCGCTGCCTGGGACAACGTCAAAAATAGGTTGTGCTTGGACTACATGCCGCTGCCTGGGATAAGGTAAAATATAGGTTATGGTTGGACTACATGCCGCTGCCTGGGACAAGGTCAAATATAGGTTATGGTTGGACTACATGCCGCTGCCTGGGACAAGATAAATATATGTTGTGGTTGGACTACATGCCGCTGCCTGGAACAAGGTCAAATATAGGTTTTGGTTGGACTACATGCCGCTGCCTGGGATAAGGTCAAATATAGGTTATGGTTGGACTACATGCCGATGCCTGGGTCAAGCTCAACTAGAGGTTGTAGTTGGACTACATGCCGCTGCCTGGGACAAGATCAAATATAGGTTATGGTTTGACTACATGCCGCTGCCTGGGACAAGTGTCAAATATAGGTTATGGTTGGACTACATGCCGCTGCCTGGGACAAGTGTCAAATATAGATTGTGGTTGGACTACATGCCGCTGCCTGGGAAAATGTCAAATATAGGTTATGGTTGGACTACATGCCGCTGCCTGGGACAATGTCAAATATAGGTTGTGGTTGGACTACATGCAGCTGTCTGGGACAAGGTCAAATATAGGTTGTGGTTGGACTACATGCTGCTGCCTGGGACAAGATCAAATATAGGTTGTGGTTGGACTACATGCCGCTGCCTGGGACAAGGTCAAAAATAGCATGTGGTTGGACTACATGCCGCTGCCTGGGACAATGTCAAATATAGGTTTTGGTTGGACTACATGCCGCTGCCTGGGACAAGGTCAAATATAGGTTATGGTTGGACTACATGCCGCTGCCCGGGACAAGTGTCAAATATAGGTTGTGGTTGGACTACATGCCGCTGCCCGGGACAAGTGTCAAATATAGGTTATGGTTGGACTACATGCCGCTGCCTGGGACAAGGTCAAATATAGGTTGTGGTTGGACTACATGCCGCTGCCTGGGACAAGTGTCAAATATAGGTTGTTGTTGGACTACATGCTGCTGCCTGGGATAAGGTCAAATCTAGGTTATGGTTGGACTACATGCCGCTGCCTGGGACAAGGTCAAATCTAGGTTATGGTTGGACTACATGCCGCTGCCTGGGACAATGTCAAATATAGGTTGTGGTTGGACTACATGCTGCTGCCTGGGACAAGATCAAATATAGGTTGTGGTTGGACTACATGCCGCTGCCTGGGACAAGGTCAAAAATAGCATGTGGTTGGACTACATGCCGCTGCCTGGGACAATGTCAAATATAGGTTTTGGTTGGACTACATGCCGCTGCCTGGGACAAGGTCAAATATAGGTTATGGTTGGACTACATGCCGCTGCCCGGGACAAGTGTCAAATATAGGTTGTGGTTGGACTACATGCCGCTGCCCGGGACAAGTGTCAAATATAGGTTATGGTTGGACTACATGCCGCTGCCTGGGACAAGGTCAAATATAGGTTGTGGTTGGACTACATGCCGCTGCCTGGGACAAGTGTCAAATATAGGTTGTTGTTGGACTACATGCTGCTGCCTGGGATAAGGTCAAATCTAGGTTATGGTTGGACTACATGCCGCTGCCTGGGACAAGGTCAAATTTAGGTTATGGTTGGACTACATGCCGCTGCCTGGGACAAGGTCAAATATAGGTTGTGGTTGGACTACATGCCGCTGCCTGGGACAAGGTCAAATATAGACTAGTCGAGGAGGACCCAAGACACATTAAGTCAGTGACATATGGTGACAGAAGATTTGAAGTAGCCGCACCAAAACTATGGAACGCCCTTCCCAATGGAATCAGGGACTCAAAATCGTTGTGTTCCTGTAAAAGATCTTTGAAAACACACTTTTTCAAACAAGCGTATGGATGTTAAATATCAATGATTTCCAAATTACATGTTGATAGTTTTTCCTTTTTTAATATTATTCATAAATGAAGTTATGTTGTTTTAATGAAAGATTTAATAATAATTTTTAAATGTTTTTATTTTT
This sequence comes from Archivesica marissinica, assembly GCA_014843695.1. Classification (NCBI taxonomy): domain Eukaryota; kingdom Metazoa; phylum Mollusca; class Bivalvia; order Venerida; family Vesicomyidae; genus Archivesica; species Archivesica marissinica. Next base: position 3,855 of record JABXNX010001417.1, on the reverse strand, counting down.
GTTTATTTCTTAAGGTTATTTAAATTAAAGACATTAGGAATTATATATCTTATCTTAGGCATCTTATATTAGTTTTCAGTTCTTATAATTTTTAATGTTCTAATGTTTCGATAAATTGTTTCATTAATGATTATGTAGGTTTTATTTAATCTTAGTTTCTTTAGTTTAGTAATTTTAGTCTTAAGATCCATATTTTTCAATCTCTAATTACTTTTTATACATGTATTGTATTGTCATGTTTTGCTTACTTATTCATGTTTTACCATATCTGTGATATGTCATATGTTCAACTGTAAAGCGCCTTTGAGCGCATACCTTATTATGAAAAGGGCGCTATATAAATGTAGTATATTATTTATATAGGTTATGGTTGGACTACATACCGCTGCCTGGGATAAGGTCAACAATAGGTTGTGGTTGGACTACATGCCGCTGCCTGGGACAACGTCAAATATAGGTTGTTGTTGGACTACATGCCGCTGTCTGGGACAACGTCAAATATAGGTTATGGTTCGACTACATGCCGCTGTCTGGGACAAGGTCAAATATATGTTGTGGTTGGACTACATGCCGCTGCCTGGGACAAGATCAAATATAGGTTATGGTTGGACTACATGCCGCTGCCTGGGACACGATCAAATATAGGTTATGGTTGGACTTCATGCCGCTGCCTGGGATTAGGTCAAATATAGGGTGTGGTTGGACTACATGCCGCTGCCTAGGACAAGGTCAAATATAGGTTATGGTTGGACTACATGCCGCTGCCCGAAACAAGTGTCAAATATAGGTTGTGGTTGGACTACATGCCGCTGCCCGGGACAAGTGTCAAATATAGGTTATGGTTGGACTACATGCCGCTGCCTGGGATAAGGTCAAAAATAGGTTATGGTTGGACTACATGCCGCTGCCTGGGACAAGATCAAATATAGGTTATGGTTGGACTACATGCCGCTGCCTGAGATAAGGTCAAATATAGGTTGTGGTTGGACTACATGCCGCTGCCTGGGACAAGGTCAAATATAGGTTATGGTTGGACTACATGCCGCTGCCTGGGACAAGGTCAAATATAGGTTATGGTTGGACTACATGCCGCTGCCCGAAACAAGTGTCAAATATAGGTTGTGGTTGGACTACATGCCGCTGCCTGGGACAAGGTCAAATATAGGTTATGGTTGGACTACATGCCGCTGCCTGGGATAAGGTCAAATATAGGTTATGGTTGGACTACATGCCGCTGCCTGGGACAAGGTCAAATATAGGTTATGGTTGGACTACATGCCGCTGCCTGGGATAAGATCAAATATAGGTTGTGGTTGGACTACATGCCGCTGCCTGGGACAAGGTCAAATATAGGTTATGGTTGGACTACATGCCGCTGCCTGGGATAAGGTCAAATATAGGTTATGGTTGGACTACATGCCGCTGCCTGGGACAAGATCAAATATAGGTTATGGTTGGACTACATGCCGCTGCCTGAGATAAGGTCAAATATAGGTTGTGGTTGGACTACAAGCCGCTGCCTGGGACAAGGTCAAATATAGGTTATGGTTGGACTACATGCCGCTGCCTGGGACAAGGTCAAATATACGTTGTGGTTGGACTACATGCCGCTGCCTGGGACAACGTCAAATATAGGTTGTGGTTGGACTACATGCCACTACCTGGGATAAGGTCAAATATAGGTTGTGGTTGGACTAAAATGCTGCTGCCTGGGACAAGGTCAACTATACGTTATGGTTGGACTACATGCTGCTGCCTGGGACAACGTCAAATATAGTTTGTGGCTGGACTACATGCCGCTGCCTGGGACAAGATCAAATATAGGTTGTGGTTGGACTACATGCCGCTTCCTGGGACAAGGTCAAATATAGGATATGGTTGGACTACATGCCGCTGCCTGGGACAAGGTCAAATATAGGTTGTGGTTGGACTACATGCCGCTGCCTGGGACAAGGTCAAATATAGACTAGTCGAGGAGGACCCAAGACACATTAAGTCAGTGACATATGGTGACAGAAGATTTGAAGTAGCCGCACCAAAACTATGGAACGCCCTTCCCAATGGAATCAGGGACTCAAAATCGTTGTGTTCCTGTAAAAGATCTTTGAAAACACACTTTTTCAAACAAGCGTATGGATGTTAAATATCAATGATTTCCAAATTACATGTTGATAGTTTTTCCTTTTTTAATATTATTCATAAATGAAGTTATGTTGTTTTAATGAAAGATTTAATAATAATTTTTAAATGTTTTTATTTTTGTGGTTGGACTACATACCGCTTCCTGGGACAAGGTCAAATATAGGATATGGTTGGACTATATGCCGCTGCCTGGGACAAGGTCAAATATAGGATATGGTTGGACTACATGCCGCTGCCTGGGACAAGGTCAAATATAGGTTGTGGTTGGACTACATGCAGCTGCCTGGGATAAGGTCATACATAGGTTATGGTTGGACTACATACCCCTGCCTGGGATAAGGTCATATATAGGTTGCGGTTGGACTACATGCCGATGCCTGGGTCAAGCTCAAATATAGGTTGTAGTTGGACTACATGCCGCTGCCTGGGACAAGATCAAACATAGGTTATGGTTGGAATACATGCCGCTGTCTGGGACAAGGTCAAATATAGGTTATGGTTTGACTACATGCCGCTGCCTGGGACAAGTGTCAAATATAGGTTATGTTTGGACTACATGCCGCTGCCTGGGACAAGGTCAAATATAGGTTATGGTAGGACTACATGCCGCTGCCTGGGACAAGTGTCAAATATAGGTTGTGGTTGGACTACATGCCGCTGCCTGGGAAAATGTCAAATATAGGTTATGGTTGGACTACATGCCGCTGCATGGGACAATGTCAAATATATGTTGTGGTTGGACTACATGCCGCTGCCTGGGACAAGGTCAAATATAGGTTATGGTTGGATTACATGCCGCTGCCTGGGACAAGGTCAAATATACGTTGAGGTTGGACTACATGCTGCTGCCTGGGATAAGGTCAACTATACGTTATGGTTGGACTACATGCCGCTGCCTGGGACAACGTCAAATCTAGGATGTGGCTGGACTACATGCCGCTGCCTGGGACAATATCAAATATAGGTTGTGGTTGGACTACATGCCGCTGCCTGGGACAACGTCAAATATAGGTTGTGCTTGGACTACATGCCGCTGCCTCGGATAAGGTCAAATATAGGTTGTGGATGGACTACATGTCGCTGCCTGGGATAAGGTAAAATATAGGTTATGGTTGGACTACATGCCGCTGCCTGGGATAAGGTAAAATATAGGTTATGGTTGGACTACATGCAGCTGCCTGGGACAATGTCAAATATAGGTTTTTGTTGGACTACATGCCGCTGCCTGGGACAACGTCAAATATAGGTTGTGGTTGGACTACATGCCGCTACCTGGGATAAGGTCAAATATAGGTTATGGTTGGATTACATGCCGCTGCCTGGGACAAGGTCAAATATACGTTGTGGTTGGACTACATGCCGCTGCCTGGGACAACGTCAAATATAGGTTGTGGTTGGACTACATGCCGCTACCTGGGATAAGGTCAAATATAGGTTGTGGTTGGACTACATGCTGCTGCCTGGGACAAGGTCAACTATACGTTATTGTTGGACTACTTGCCGCTGCCTGGGACAACCTCAAATATAGGTTGTGCTTGGACTACATGCCGCTGCCTGGGATAAGGTCAAATATAGGTTGTGGTTGGACTACATGCCGCTGCCTGGGACAAGATCAAATATAGATTGTGGGTGGACTACATGCCGCTGCCTGGGACAAGGTCAAACATAGGTTGTGGTTGGACTACATGCCGCTGCCTGGGACAATGTCAAATA
>JABXNX010001416.1:0-12771 GCA_014843695.1 Archivesica marissinica | reverse complement strand
CACAAAACAAACGATATTAAAAAATATAACGTAAATATTCAAAGTCATTTGACCTTGACCTTCGACCCGGGGGACAGCACGGGTGGGGCGCAGAATGAAAATATGCATCATGATTAATAAGCTGGTGAAGTTGTTTCAAGTCAATCCTATACACGGTTGCAGAGATATAAAGAAAAATAGTTCGGACAGACGGACGGACAGACAGGACGCCGACTATTCTATATTTCGGGGCGCATAATAAGCACATTCTGGCGGATATACCATGTCGCATTGTATAGTAACGCATTGTATAGTATATGGTGATTATTAATAACAAGTATTTATTTATATTTCTTAAGACTTAGCCCAACTGTGCCTATATTACGGAGCCCCGGAGGGGACATGGAAACTTTTATTTTATTCCGTTCCCACGCATTAGTATTCCGTTCCCACGCTTTAATAATCCGTTCCCACGCTTTAAGTATTCCGTTCCCAGGGATGGGGTGGGGCAGGGATGGGGTGGGGCAGCGATGGGGTGTGGGGTGGGGGCATGGGGGGGATGTGGGGTGGGGGCATGTATGGAATGTGGGGTGGGGCAGCGATGGGGTGTGGGTGGGGGCATGGATGGGGTGGGGGCATAGATGGTGTGTGGGGTGGTGACAGGGATAGGATGACTGGTCAAAATTCCGCCTGGATTGTAGTTATTGCGGTACGGCGGCGCAATTGAATTCCATTCCTACTGCAATGTCACCGTCATTCGTTTCCCTTCATTTAGCGGTTTGTAAATGAAAGTTTCAAGAAGTACTTGCAATCAGTGCAGATCCTGTTGAGACGGCTCGACTATTACCGCTGCCCCACCCACACTACATATATGCCCCCACCCACACCCCAACCCTTCCTACGACACCACACCCCACCCCTGCCCCAGCCCGCACCCCATCCGTGCCCACACCCCATCCCTGCCCCCACCCCACACCACATCCATGCCCCCACCCCACACCACACCCTTGCCGCCACTCCACACCCCATCCCTGCCCCACCCCACACCTCATCCCTGCCCCATAGTAAAGCGTGGGAACGGATTACGTAAAGCGTGGGAACGGAATAATAAAGCGTGGGAACGGATTACTTAAAGCGTAGAAACGGAATAGTAAAGCGTGGCAACGGATTAGTAAAGCGTGGGAACGGAATACTAATGCGTGGGAACGGAATAATAATGCGAGGGAACGGAATACTAATGCGTGGGAACGGATTAGTAAAGCGTGGGAACGGAATACTAATGCGTGGGAACGGATTAGTAAAGCGTGGGAACGGATTACTTAAAGCGTGGGAACGGAATAGTAAAGCGTGGGAACGGAATACTAATGCGTGGGAACGGAATAAAATAAAAGTATCCATGTCCCCTCCGGGGCTCCGTACTATATTACTTTAGATACTAAAAATTCTTAAAACGCGATCTCGCGTTCATAATTAACTATTTTATCATGAATTATTATTAGTAGTCAGTACATGTATGTGTTTGGGGACGGTGCATGTGTTTGTCTGACTGTGTCCGAGTGTGGTAGTGTCTGAGTGTGGGAGTGTCTGAGTGCGGCAGTGTCGGAGTGTGGTAGTGTCTGAATGTGGTAGTGTCCGAGTGTGGGAGTGTCTGAGTATCGGTGTGTCGTTGGAGCGTGGCAGTGTCGTAGTTTGGTTTTGTCGGAGTATGCGAGTGTAAATTTAGGGGGCGTAATTAAAAATGCAATATTACATGTTCAGACTTGCTTTATATGGCAGGTGCGCCATGCTAATTGCTAAATGCTTTTAGCTAAATGCTAATCGTTAAATGCTTTATTTCTAGGGTCGGCCTGCCAGGAAATGCACCCCGTTTACTCTATATACATGCACGTATGCATGTACAGGGGTGTGGTAGAATTTCCATGGTCGGCCTGCCAGGAAATACTATCCTTATACCTACGTATAATTGTACAGGAGTGGGGTAGAATTTCCAGGGCCGGTCTGCTGGTTAATACACCCCTCCACGCTAAATACATACATGGTGGGGAGGGGCGGTGGGGGAGTGGGGGAGGGGTGTGTGGAATTTCCAGGTTTAGCCTGCTAGGTTTCTGGTTAACATTGGTCTAAATATTGAAATATATATATATATACAAAACGTCCACACACGTCCCGGCACAAGTACAAATTTAAATGTGAATTTGTGCTATTTCTTTTTATTTATTTATTATATATATACATGTAGTATGAAAATGTTTGTGCACGTACAAGGAATATATATAATTAAAATAAAGTCCGATTCCACTTCACGATTTAATCATTATTTCATGTACCCAACCGGTATCACTGCTCACTGGCAGATCATCAGGGGATTTGTTTGGTACATGAAATAATGATTAAATCGTGAAGTGGAATCGGACTTTATTTTAATTATATATATATATATATATATATATATATATTTACATACAAAACGTCCACACACGTCCCGGCACAAGTACAAATATAAATAAAAAGAAATAACACAAACTCACATGAGTTTGTTACATTTTTAGTAGCCGACTTAGAATGTATTTGATCTGCCTGGTACTCCAACCACCTAGTATTCACTCTCTCTCTCTATATATATATATATATAAAAATATTATAAAGCCCTGACGAATTGAAACCGGTCGGCTACTAAAAATGTAAAGAACTCATGTGTCGTATATAGAGAGAGAGAGTGAATACTAGGTGGTTGGAGTACCAGGCAGATCAAATACATTCTACCCCTCCCACCCATGTACATGTATACGTGCATGTATATAGAGTATGTGGTGGGGATTTCCTAGCAGGCCGACCCCGGAAATTGTAGCAGGAGTGGTATTTACCAGCAGGCCTACCCTGGAAATTCTCCCACCCACCCATGTACCCACCCATGTACATAACATATCACGACATGTCGATATAACGTGAAACTATCTTGACATGTTGAGGTAAATTTTGTTAATTTGTTGCGATAATTATCTCAACATGTCTATCGCAACTTCTCAACAAGTCTACAGTATGTGCCCAGATATGCGATAAAAGTATGTTCTGTAAAAGTGTCACGTTATGACAACACGTTGAGATGAACTATCACGTTATGTCGACATGTTGTGATACTTTATCGCAACAAGTCGACATACCGTGATAGTTTAACACAATATGTCGGCATAACGTAATACGTTAAGACAACAAGTCGAGATATCGTGATAGTTTAACTCATTAAATGCCGACATAACCTAATAAGTTATCACAACATGTCGACATAACGCGATAGTTCATCTCACAACAACGTGTTGACATAACGTGATACTTTAACAGAACATAATGTTGTGGCATATTTGGGCACATAATGTCGACTTGTTCAGAACTTGTGTTAATATTTTTCACGGCTTATCAACATAAATATGTCAACATGTCGACATGTTGAGACAATTATCGCTTCAAATTGACAGCATGTCGACATAGTTTCACGTTATACCGACATGTCGTGATAGCTAAGTCGACATATTTCGATCAAGTATATGAACATCACGACATATCGATGGCAAATATATGCCACCATAGTCGTGGGTGTCCGCATAATGCGTCCTGTTCTGATGGCGTATACCAAGTGATCGAGACGATGGGAAAGCCCTTGAGAACGTTCGTTCCTTTTATTGACCGTATACGCACATGGGTGGCGGAACGGGGCGGGGCGGGCCTAGGCACCCCCCACCCCGTGTTGAAATATGCATATACGTAGAAGCAGGAAAAATGAGAGTAATATAATGTGTTCAGACTTTACTGATAACGCAGTAAATGGCGTTTTAGATCACTTAGATAAAACAATAATGACCGGAACCCCCTACTGGCCCTAGCGAATTCGATCCATTTGGCCGCTCGACTCTGCCCCCCCCCCCCATCACCCCTCAAATAATAATGTTCCCATTCCCCCATGACACACATATATATATTACTCTTAATACATAAGTATGCACTGATATTTAAACTGAAACAAAAGTAAAAACAATACTTACTTTATCTATTTATCTAATTGGCACCACTTTGTTGTTCTGTACCCTGCAACGCATCTAATTAGAATGACTCGGACTTGCCGCCGAATTTAACCACGTGATAATGTGACTGCTTTCCAACAATGCGGCGTGTTTGATGTCTTCAGACAGTAACCATCAAAAGAAACAACTACGATTCAAAATGTCTTTGAAATAAAACAAATGCCGCAATTTACACAGGCGCGGATCCAGAGCGTGCTGCCAGAGATCCGGAACCACCCATGCTCCCCAGAAAACGCTCACATTTATATGACGATGTAACATGAGCCAAGACAACCATCACGTCGATAAAAGTGCATCTGGATTTTGCAGTCGTCAAAACGTCCATTTTTGATATTTGTTTATAATATATACACCTGCTTAAAAAAAGGTCACTTGCAATATTTGCCTCCAAAGCACGACACTGAGACTAGGAGTTGCGCATTGTCACCTCCGCATAATAATGCTGTTTATTCTGTCAGAACAGACATTACAAAACACATCCAATGTAGGAACGTGCAGTATTTCAGTCCAAAAGTATGTATTGTGCGGTTTTCAAAATGGCCGCCAATGTGGATGTTTCTCTGGTTATCGCGGTCACTAAATGAGGTACAAACATAATTTCAGTAGCTATACCAACATTATTAGAGGTTGATGTTCTATGTTAATGTGTAAAAATGCGTATATATACGACCGTCATCATGAATTGTTAGATGGCGTTTCCAAAGATACATTTCTTTAACGATGGCAGTATTCAAGCATGTAATAACATAAGTTCAGGTCTTATTCCGTTTCTGAGCCATTGTGTGAGAAATGCGTTTATACCGAAAAGTGAAAAACAATGAGGTGACGTTTTCGGTTTGTGACGTTTGCGTTCGAATTCGGCCAAATTGTGTGAGTAATCCGCACGAATTCTTCACACGTGTGAGGAATTCGTTTATGTGACATATAGGGCTCAAAACATGTGTATTTCATTGTAATTTTGCAGACTGATATTTATGCGGGAGCTATATTCGTGCAGCAGACGGTGGGCTGGAATATGTATGTTGGAATTATCGGTATACTAGTTGTAACAGCTGTATTTACTATCTCAGGTAATTGATAAAAATGGTATTTATCGCTACACGTCAGTTATTTAAAATAGCGCAATCGGAGACATCGGTCAGTTACCGGCCCTTAATACTCCCTAAATGTAGTAGGTCCTATTAAGTCTCTTCCTCTGTTTTTATCGTTGAGAGACATCGGTCGGTTACTGGCCCTTAATACTCCCTAAATGTAGATAGGTCCTATTAAGTCTCTTCCTCTGTTTTTATCGTTGAGAGACCTCTGTCGGTTATTGGCCCTTAACACTCCCTAAATGTAGTAGGTCCTATTAAGTGTTTTCCGCTGTTTTTATCGTTGAGAGACATCTGTCGGTTATTGGCCCTTTATACTCCCTAAATGTACATAGGTCCTATTAAATCTCTTAAGATGTGTCATATTAAGTACTTTCCTCTGTTTTTATCGTTGAGAGACATCGGTCGGTTACTGGCCCTTAATACTCTCTAAATGAAGATGTGTCCTATTAAGTCTCTTCCTCTGTTTTTATCGTTGAGAGACATCGGTCGGTTACTGGCCCTTTATACTCCCTAAGTGTAGATAGGTCCTATTAAGTGTTTTCATCGTTGAGAGACATCGGTCAGTTACCGACCCTTAATACTCCCTAAATGTAGATAGGTCCTATTAAGTCTCTTCCTCTGTTTTTATCGTTGAGAGACATCTGTCGGTTATTGGCCCTTAACACTCCCTAAATGTAGTCGGTCATATTAAGTCTCTTCCTCTGTTTTTATCGTTGAGAGACATCGGTCAGTTACCGGCCCTTAATACTCCCTAAATGTAGATAGGTCCTATTAAGTGCTTTCCTCTGTTTTTATCGTTGAGAGACATCGGTCAGTTACCGGCCCTTAATACTCCCTAAATGTACATATGTCCTATTATGTCTCTTCCTCTGTTTTTATCGTTGAGAGACATCGGTCAGTTACCGGCCCTTAATACTCCCTAAATGTACATATGTCCTATTAAGTCTCTTCCTCTGTTTTTATCGTTGAGATACATCGGTCAGTTACTGGCCCCTAAATGTACATATGTCCTATTACGTGATTTCCCCTGGTTTTATATCGTTCTTTCCTTTGCACAACAGGTTAGCAATTTGCATACTATAAATATCAAATGACTATAATTATACCGACAGATATCCTACAGTATATGCTATTGGTACTTATTTGTAAACATGTATTATACCGCAACATCTGGTTAGGAAACAACAATAAAAACAAAAGATTCGAACTAAAAGGGCATATTTACATTTCGGGATATATCGGATTGTGTTTGCCAGGGGAGGTAATAGAACACAAGCGATGTATCTTATTGTAGTATATGTTAGTTTATACACACTTATTTGAGCTCGATTGCGAAACAAGGGAGAGATAAACAATGTGAACGTCTGAGTATTTCCCAACGACACCGCCACATAGTCACTCGAAATAAACATGGCCTTCTCATAAGAATTAGTAAGTTTTACTGAGCTGATATGAGAGACAGGTAAGAACTTCCAGAGAAGGAATTATATTATACAAGGAGCCAATGCATGTAAACCTTTCATACAACTCTCATTCATACATGTGCATACAACAGACGAAACTATTGGATGTACACTACAATACAGTGACAACTGCTCACATGGTGTTGATTCGCCAAACGTCACCGACGGACATTGCCGATCGTTACTGATTCACACCTGAATGAACAGACAACGACAAGATAAAGTTATCCGTATATGCTACGCATGCGCGAATGAAACTTGGTTAATCCTATGGAACGCCGCATCTGCCTTATAAATACGAAAATGCAAATATGCAACCCGTGACAGTTACACAGTCACATCCCCATACCCGGTGTGTGCTTTGCGTTTATTTATCGTCGCTACCGGTTCCCCATATGAGCGACGCCTCCTGAAGAGATTAGTAATTTTAGATTGTTTGAGGATAGTGCAACGATACAAACAGAGACCCATTCCAGAGTCTCCTTGTTCTTTTTCGTGCACGGTGTAAAGCACCAACACGAGACCTCGGTTTAACGTCCCATCTGAAAGATTGTACATTTTATTAGGGTCTGACGGGGGATCGAACATGCGAAACTCTATATGCTTTCTATATTGAACATCAACTGCTCAGATCAATATAATGCTAAACGTGCACTACAGGAATACAGTGATTAAACATATCGAGAGGATTATATGCCTGAAGTTGTTGGATTATCAGAGATTGGTTACTACGGCGTACGCATGCATTAATATGAGTATCAGAGATTGGTTACTATGGCGTACGGATGCGTTACTATGATTATCAGAGATTGGTTACTACGGCGTACGGATGCGTTACTATGATTATCAGAGATTGGTTACTACGGCGTACGGATGCGTTAATATGATTATCAGAGATTGGTTACTACGGCGTACGCATGCGTTAATATGATTATCAGAGATTGGTTACTACGGCGTACGCATGCGTTAATATGATTATCAGAGATTGGTTACTACAGCGTACGGATGCGTTAATATGATTATCAGAGATTGGTTATTACGGCGTCGGCATGCGCTATCCCACCCTGTTCCGTTTCCTATCTCACCATGTTCCGTTCCTATCCCACCATGTTCCGTTTCCTATCTCACCATGTTCCGTTTCCTATCTCACCATGTTCCGTTCCTATCTCACCATGTTCCGTTTCCTATCTCACCATGTTCCGTTTCCTATCTCACCATGTTCCGTTTCCTATCTCACCATGTTCCGTTCCTATCTCACCATGTTCCGTTTCCTATCTCACCATGTTCCGTTTCCTATCTCACCATGTTCCGTTTCCTATCTCACCATGTTCCCTTTCCTATCTCACCATGTTCCGTTTCCTATCTCACCATGTTCCGTTCCTATCTCACCATGTTCCGTTTCCTATCTCACCATGTTCCGTTTCCTATCCCACCATGTTCCGTTCCTATCTCACCATGTTCCGTTTCCTATCTTACCATGTTCCGTTTCCTATCTCACCATGTTCCGTTTCCTATCTCACCATGTTCCTTTCCTATCTCACCATGTTCCGTTTCCTATCTCACCATGTTCCGTTCCTATCTCACCATGTTCCGTTTCCTATCTCACCATGTTCCGTTCCTATCCCACCATGTTCCGTTTCCTATCTCACCATGTTCCGTTTCCTATCTCACCATGTTCCGTTCCTATCTCACCATGTTCCGTTTCCTATCTCACCATGTTCCGTTTCCTATCTCACCATGTTCCGTTTCCTATCACACCATGTTCCGTTCCTATCTCACCATGTTCCGTTTCCTATCTTACCATGTTCCGTTTCCTATCTCACCATGTTCCGTTTCCTATCTCACCATGTTCCCTTTCCTATCTCACCATGTTCCGTTTCCTATCTCACCATGTTCCGTTCCTAGCTCACCATGTTCCGTTTCCTATCTCACCATGTTCCGTTAATATCCCACCATTTTTCGTTTCTATCTCACCATGTTCCGTTCCTATCTTTTCCGTTTCCTATCTCACCATGTTCCGTTAATATCTCACCATGTTCCGTTTCCTATCTCACCATGTTCCGTTTCCTATCTCACCATGTTCCGTTAATATCCCACCATGTTCCGTTTCCTATCTCACCATGTTCCGTTTCATATCTCACCATGTTCTGTTCCTATCCCACCATGCTCCGTTTCCTATCTCACCATGTTCCGTTAATATCCCACCATGTTTCGTTTCTATCCCGTGGTGTTCTGTTTCCTATCTCACCATGTTCCGTTTCCTATCTCACCATGTTCCGTTTCCTATCTCACCATGTTCCGTTTCCTATCTCACCATGTTCCGTTTCCTATCTCACCATATTCCGTTCCTATCTCACCATGTTCAGTTTCCTATCTAACCATGTTCCGTTAATATCCCACCATTTTTCGTTTCTATCTCACCATGTTCCGTTCCTATCTCACCATGTTCCGTTTCCTATCTCACCATGTTCCGTTCCTATCTCACCATGTTCCGTTTCCTATCTCACCATGTTCCGTTTCCTATCTCACCATGTTCCGTTAATATCTCACCATGTTCCGTTTCCTATCTCACCATGTTCCGTTTCCTATCTCACCATGTTCCGTTAATATCCCACCCTGTTCCGTTCCTATCGAGTCATGTCCGTTTCCTGTCACGTCCTGTTCCGTTCACTATCCCGTTCTGTTCCGTTTCCTATCCTACCCTGTTCCGTTTCCTCTCCCACCGTGTTCAGTTTCCTATCCCACCCTGTTCTGTTTCCTATCCCACCCTGTTCCGTTTCCTATCCTACCCTGTTCTGTTTCCTATCCCACCTGTTACGTTCCTATCCCACCCTGTTCTGTTTCCTATCCCAACCTGTTCCGTTCCTATCCTACCCTGTTCCGTTTCCTATCCCATCCTGTTCCGTTCCTATCCCACCCTGTTCTGTTTCCTATCCCACCCTGTTCCGTTCCTATCTCACCATGTTCCGTTTCCTATCTCACCATGTTACGTTCCTATCTCACCATGTTCCGTTTCCTATCGCACCATGTTCCGTTCCTATCTCACCATGTTCCGTTTCCTATCTCACCATGTTCCGTTTCCTATCTCACCATGTTCCGTTTCCTATCTCACCATGTTCCGTTCCTATCTCACTATGTTCCGTTTCCTATCCAACCATGTTCCGTTTCCTATCTCACCATGTTCCGTTTTCTATCTCACCACGTTCCGTTCCTATCTCACCATGTTCCGTTCCTATCTCACTATGTTCCGTTTTCTATCCAACCATGTTCCGTTTCCTATCCCACCCTGTTCTGTTTCCTATCCCACCCTGTTCCGTTCCTATCCTACCCTGTTCCGTTTCCTATCCCACCCTGTTCCGTTCCTATCCCACCCTGTTCTGTTTCCTATCCCACCCTGTTCCGTTCCTATCTCACCATGTTCCGTTCCTATCTCACCATGTTCCGTTTCCTATCTCACCATGTTCCGTTCCTATCTCACCATGTTCCGTTTCCTAACTCACCATGTTCCGTTAATATCCCACCATGTTTCGTTTCCTATCCCACCATGTTCCGTTTCCTATCTCACCATGTTCCGTTCCTATCTCACCATGTTCCGTTTCCTATCTCACCATGTTCCGTTTCCTATCTCAACATGTTCCGTTTCCTATCTCACAATGTTCCATTTCCTATCTCACCATGTTCCGTTTCCTATCTCACCATGTTCCGTTTCCTATCTCACCATGTTCCGTTTCCTATCTCACCATGTTCCGTTAATATCCCACCATGTTCCGTTTCCTATCTCACCATGTTCCGTTTCCTATCTCACCATGTTCCGTTTCCTATCTCACCATGCCCTTTCCTATCTCACCATGTTCCGTTTCCTATCTCACCATGTTCCGTTCCTATCTCACCATGTTCCGTTTCCTATCTCACCATGTTCCGTTAATATCCCACCATTTTCGTTTCTATCTCACCATGTTCCGTTCCTATCTTTTCCGTTTCCTATCTCACCATGTTCCGTTAATATCTCACCATGTTCCGTTTCCTATCTCACCATGTTCCGTTTCCTATCTCACCATGTTCCGTTAATATCCCACCATGTTCCGTTTCCTATCTCACCATGTTCCGTTTCCTATCTCACCATGTTCCGTTCCTATCCCACCATGTTCCGTTTCCTATCTCACCATGTTCCGTTAATATCCCACCATGTTTCGTTTCTATCCCTGTTCTGTTTCCTATCTCACCATGTTCCGTTTCCTATCTCACCATGTTCCGTTTCCTATCTCACCATGTTCCGTTTCCTATCTCACCATGTTCCGTTTCCTATCTCACCATATTCCGTTCCTATCTCACCATGTTCAGTTTCCTATCTCACCATGTTCCGTTAATATCCCACCATTTTTCGTTTCTATCTCACCATGTTCCGTTCCTATCTCACCATGTTCCGTTTCCTATCTCACCATGTTCCGTTCCTATCTCACCATGTTCCGTTTCCTATCTCACCATGTTCCGTTAATATCTCACCATGTTCCGTTTCCTATCTCACCATGTTCCGTTTCCTATCTCACCATGTTCCGTAATATCCCACCCTGTTCCGTTCCTATCGAGTCATGTCCGTTTCCTATCCCACCCTGTTCTGTTCCTATCCCACCCTGTTCCGTTTCCTATCCTACCCTGTTCGTTTCCTATCCCACCCTGTTCCGTTCCTATCCCACCCTGTTCTGTTTCCTATCCCACCCTGTTCCGTTCCTATCCTACCCTGTTCCGTTTCCTATCCCACCCTGTTCCGTTCCTATCCCACCCTGTTCTGTTTCCTATCCCAACCTGTTCCGTTCCTATCCCACCCTGTTCCGTTTCCTATCCCATCCTGTTCCGTTCCTATCCCACCCTGTTCCGTTCCTATCCCACCCTGTTCCGTTTCCTATCTCACCATGTTCCGTTCCTACTCACCATGTTACGTTCCTATCTCACCATGTTCCGTTTCCTATCGCACCATGTTCCGTTCCTATCTCACCATGTTCCGTTTCCTATCTCACCATGTTCCGTTTCCTATCTCACCATGTTCCGTTTCCTATCTCACCATGTTCCGTTCCTATCTCACTATGTTCAGTTGCCTATCCAACCATGTTCCGTTTCCTATCTCACCATGTTCCGTTTTCTATCTCACCACGTTCCGTACCTATCTCACCATGTTCCGTTCCTATCTCACTATGTTCCGTTTTCTATCCAACCATGTTCCGTTTCCTATCCCACTCTGTTCTGTTTCCTATCCCACCCTGTTCCGTTCCTATCTACCCTGTTCCGTTTCCTATCCCACCCTGTTCCGTTCCTATCCCACCCTGTTCTGTTTCCTATCCCACCCTGTTCCGTTCCTATCTCACCACGTTCCGTTCCTATCTCACCATGTTCCGTTTCCTATCTCACCATGTTCCGTTCCTATCTCACCATGTTCCGTTTCCTAACTCACCATGTTCCGTTAATATCCCACCATGTTTCGTTTCCTATCCCACCATGTTCCGTTTCCTATCTCACCATGTTCCGTTCCTATCTCACCATGTTCCGTTTCCTATCTCACCATGTTCCGTTTCCTATCTCAACATGTTCCGTTTCCTATCTCACAATGTTCCATTTCCTATCTCCCATGTTCCGTTCCTATCTCACCATGCTTCGTTCCTATCTCACCATGTTTCGTTTCCTATCTCACCATGTTCCGTTACTATCTCACCATGTTCCGTTTCCTATCTCACCATGTTTCGTTTCCTATATCACCATGTTCCGTTTCCTATCTCACCATGTTCCCTTTCCTATCTCACCATGTTCCGTTTCCTATCTCACCATGTTCCGTTCCTAGCTCACCATGTTCCGTTTCCTATCTCACCATGTTCCGTTAATATCCCACCATTTTTCGTTTCTATCTCACCATGTTCCGTTCCTATCTTTTCCGTTTCCTATCTCACCATATTCCGTTCCTATCTCACCATGTTCAGTTTCCTATCTCACCATGTTCCGTTAATATCCCACCATTTTTCGTTTCTATCTCACCATGTTCCGTTCCTATCTCACCATGTTCCGTTTCCTATCTCACCATGTTCCGTTCCTATCTCACCATGTTCCGTTTCCTATCTCACCATGTTCCGTTTCCTATCTCACCATGTTCCGTTAATATCTCACCATGTTCCG
>JABXNX010001415.1:0-12772 GCA_014843695.1 Archivesica marissinica | reverse complement strand
CTTCAAATTTGATTTAACACAATATTCTAAAAATCTGGCAAACCTCACAAAATTTATGTTATACAGCTTATCAAGCTCCAATTGTTTTCGTCAAAAATAAATTTCTTGAATGAAAAACCCAATATATTCCGTGGTCTATACACACGTGACGCTACATTCCGTTGTCTACATACACACATGTGATGCTACATCCAGTGGCCTACATACACACGTGACGCTACATCCAGTGGTCTACATACACACACGTGACACTACTACATCCGTGGCCTACATACACACGTGACGCTACATCCAGTGGCCTACATACACACGTGATGCTACATCCAGTGGTCTACATACACACGTGACGCTACATCCAGTGGTCTACATACACACACGTGACACTACTACATCCGTGGCCTACATACACGTGTGACCTTTAATCCATGCCTACATACACGCGTGATGCTACATCCAGTGGCCTACATACACGCGTGACGCTACATCCAGTGGCCTACATACACGCGTGACGCTACATCCAGTGGGTGGCCTACATACACGCGTGACGCTACATCCAGTGGCCTACATTCACACATGACGCTACATACACGCATGACGCTACACTCAGTGGCCTATGTACACGCGTGATGCTACACTCAGTGGCCTATATACATGCGTGACGCTACACTCAGTGGCCTATATACACGTGTGACGCTACACTCAGTGGCCTATATACACGCGTGACGCTACACTCAGTGGCCTATATACACGCGTGACGCTACACTCAGTGGCCTATATACACACGTGATGCTACACTCACTGGCCTATATACACGCGTGACGCTACACTCACTGGCCTATATACACACGTGACACTACACTCAGTGGTCTATATACACACGTGACGCTACACTCAGTGGTCTATATACACACATGACGCTACACTCAGTGGTCTATATACACACATGACACTATATTCAGTTCTCTGTATACACACATGACACTACATCCAGTTCTCTGTACGCACATGACACTACATCCAGTTCTCTGTACGCACATGACACTACATCCAGTTCTCTGTATGCACATGACACTACATCCAGTTCTCTGTATACACATGACACTGCATTCAGTTCTCTGTACACACATGACGATACATTCAGTTCTCTGTACACACATGACGATACATTCAGTTCTCTGTACACACATGACGATTCATTCAGTTCTCTGTACACACATGACGATACATTCAGTTCTCTGTACACACATGACGATTCATTCAGTTCTCTGTACACACATGACACACATTCAGTTCTATGTACACACATGACACACATTCAGTTCTCTGTACACACATGACACACATTCAGTTCTCTGTACACACATGACGATACATTCAGTTCTCTGTACACACATGACGATTCATTCAGTTCTCTGTACACACATGACGATACATTCAGTTCTCTGTACACACATGACGATACATTCAGTTCTCTGTACACACATGACGATACATTCAGTTCTCTGTACACACATGACGATTCATTCAGTTCTCTGTACACACATGACGATACATTCAGTTCTCTGTACACACATGACGATTCATTCAGTTCTCTGTACACACATGACACACATTCAGTTCTATGTACACACATGACACACATTCAGTTCTCTGTACACACATGACACACATTCAGTTCTCTGTACACACATGACGATACATTCAGTTCTCTGTACACACATGACGATTCATTCAGTTCTCTGTACACACATGACGATACATTCAGTTCTCTGTACACACATGACGATACATTCAGTTCTCTATACACACATGACGATACATTCGGTTCTCTGTACACACGACGATACATTCAGTTCTCTGTACACACATGATGATACATTCAGTTCTCTGTACACACGACGATACATTCAGTTCTCTGTACACACATGATGATACATTCAGTTCTCTGTACACACGACGATACATTCAGTTCTCTGTACACACATGACGATACATTCAGTTCTCTATATACACATGACAATACATTCAGTTATCGTAAGACGTCACTACACTATAAGTAATACTGAGATGTATATGACGTAATTAACTGATGTGACTAGTAAACTTGCCATTTTAAGATTAGCATGTCAAACAGTGATGTCTACACTCAGTTCTCTATTCCATTATCCCAACACCAATATTTTGGGCAACTAAGCTGGGGCAATTACTTGTCTCATTCAATTCTCTAAACGAAATTGCTCATCATAAGTACGCCATGCTAAATTACCCTGGCGTGACGCACAATACCTAATGTTAAACATATATGTAACATTTCGTAAACTCTATCCGAGTAGTTTGAAAGATAAATATAAACGTAAATTATGAAAGCGTTGTTGGTCCGTTAACTCCGGATTTAATACCGTAGAGCGTAAGTTTTTTCGTTTCTCGGACCACGTGGCCCAGTGTATTGCATTGGAAAGCCGTGTAAACATTTAACAAAAAAGACGCATCCGCCTTGTAAAACTGTACATAACTTTTTAAAGCCGTAATATTTACCTGAGTTTTCTCTAAACAGCGAATATTTTCCCCACGTGACTATTATGTGTGGTTATTGAAGTGGCCCCTACCTCAAAAACTTGAACGGGGGACCCTGCCCCGAAAGGGGATCCTAGCCCCTGTCCTAGTAGCTCTAAACGTGCTAGAGTTATTATTGGTACAGTTCACCGATGAATGAGGGCCTGAGCACGTGGAACAAATGTGAAAATCTACAATTCGGCCAAGTGCAATTACCCTTGTTAAATTCATTACACGTGTAACTATGAGGATTGGATTGATTTCTATCATTAAACCAATTGGTCCCTTGAGTTGGCCTAAGTTGAATACCGCGCCACCATAAATCATTCTATATTCACCAGGGGGCTTTTTGGGCACCAGGCCTGTCGCAAAAACTATTAAATTAGGTGATGGGCGAGTGTTAAAAGATCCCGCAACTCTACCTGCGTGAACCTCCTTGTTTATTATAGCCTTTTAATAATAAAGCCAATTTAACATAGTCACCCTTGAAAATCTTCTGTTCGAGGGCCGTCGGCATATGAGCCGCTAAATCATCGTCTGCTAAAAGAATATTATTTAGAGAGCTGTTACTGGTTACTACGCCCAGAAGCATTTGGTGATTACAACAATTTCTAAGATTATCAGGTTGGGACGGGTTGCCACACCCCATTACGCCATTTAAAATATCCACAGCGGGGATACCGGTATTCCCAGCATCCTCGCCAGTCAATCAAGAACACGAGTATGAATACAATTATTACCTCCATGTGCTTCCAAAGCACGCTCGTCAACAGCATTCTCCTCGACCAAATGTTGAGGTTCTACATCCTCCCGTCTCCGTTTTATTCCACTATCCGGAGCTCTAGCAGGCCTAGGCTGTTCTGGAGGTGCCACTACCCTGTTCCTCAGTACTGGTCTAGCAGTTGGCTGACGCCTTCCAGCACCACGTGGCATCTTGATAATTTCAATTACTATTCACTATAACAAATACAGTCCGACTGTCGGAGAATATCTAAGCACGTGACATTAGCACGATTTTTTCCAACTATATACCCCCGGTTGGTACCCGACTTTGATACCTTCGTACTGCTATACAAACAGAAACCAATAAAATCGGTCGACTATGACTAATGTAATTTGAACAAAGCCGGTGCGTAGCCAACCACATTTCTGAAGGGGATCTCGAAAAATAACTGAAATTATGTAAATTCTGAAATAATTTTGGATTATTAGAATCATTATCCTTTATATCACAACAATCCTTATTATTAGTATCACACCAGTCATTATCCTTTATATCTCAACAATCCTTATTATTAGTATCACACCAATCATTATCCTTTATATTACAACAATCCTTATTATTAGTATCACACCAGTCATTATCCTTTTTATCAAAACAATTCTTATCAGTATTATCATTTTTACAACAATTATTTTGATATGATAATTTCCAAACAGTTCTAATTTGATCATGATCTAGGCGATCCTTATCATTGATTATAACAGTCCTTATTATTACAACATTCCTTACCTTCTTTATTTTGTCCTTATCGTTGTCTTATTATTATCACAATATGTCCTAGTCATTTATATCACCACACTATGATAGTCCCCTTATAAATCACAATGGATCTGTATCCTTATAAAATTAATTAATATTGTGATGTTCCAGTCCTCATATATCTTTCCTCAGATGTACATCCCAGGTATACCGATTACTGACATATCAATAATGTGTGTATGTGGGTTTAAAAAAGAGGCTATGTAAATAATGTTCATTCTCAATTAAGCATAATATTATATATTTTATTGTATGCAATATCAGTTAGTAAGAAATAAATAATAACCGAATCAATAAGTGTGGCGCTCGTGGTCCAGTGGTAGAATGTCGGATTTGGAATTGAACGGTCCCGTTTTTGATTACTAGGTCAGGCCACTTATGTAGTGTCATCGAGCAAGGCACCTCACACACATTGCTTTAAGTACCGGTTAAGTCGGCTAAGCCTGCCCAGGAAAACTTGTCCAGGTCCCCAGAAGGGGTTTGACATTAATGGGGCATACATACCAAAATGAAAGCAACAGCACTGACCTCCATCGTTTATTTACGCGCCGATACCAATTATCAGGGACAATGTTAATTTCGCCTCAGAAGTTTATACCAGTAGCCATACATACCATAAGGCAATCATGTGACGTCACATGGGTGGCGGACACCTGACAAATGCAGTCATGACTACACGAACGAAATTTACGAGTGTAATGAAAAAAGAAAAAGTTTTGAATACATTACGATTACTTTGCTAATAGAAACAACATATCAGCTTGGTTTTGCCATAGCCAGTTGCGGATGTCCGACAGAAATAGTCAATAGTAAACAGAAATTGAGCATGTGCAGTTCATTTGGATGTATTCTGATATCATCACTAATTAGTAGTCATCACCGATATTAGCCAATTACGGTCACTGTGGATACGACTTTCTATACTTCTTTGCCTGACACTGCTTTCCATATGTGTTAATCAGTAGTATTTATACAATCATGCACATTCACTTAATGTCGTGAATAAGGTTATGCTTGAGTAATTTAATCATCACTCATTTTCCTGTAAACCATGTTTTCTACAAAGCTGGAAATGATTTTGTGTTGCGGCATCCCATGTGGTGTGATGTCAGGGGCCACGCTGTCAGTCGCCACAAGAGCCAAATGGCGATTTTGCGATAGAAATGGCTCCTAAAATTTCAATTTGGCGATTTTTAGAAAATTGCACAAACAATCGGCATAAATAACGTTTGTGCCATATTTTAACCTTTCATACTCGACTGGTTTTATTTACCATTGACGACGGTGCTTTCCAGTTAAAGAAAAATCGATACACAGTCTGTGTTCATTGTATCTTTGACTGGTTACAATTTTTTTGCTCTGATATACACTATCGTTTGGCGAAACAATCGATTCACAGTCAAAACAGCTGTGTACATGTGCTGGAGGCATATTCCCATCATAAATTGCAATCAAAACAAAACAAACTTGTAAATTAGCGGTATATGATCACACATTTACAGTTTTGTATAATGGGAATGATTTGATAATGAAAATGGCAATACTTGATCGGTGAAATGATGACATTGTTTGAAGGTTATGTAAACATGATCGGATGACCGAATGACTGTAACTTGTGTTCACAAATAAGATCAAAGGTAGTAGTTGTGAAAAATATGATTTTCGTGTCCTCGACTATAAAAAGTGAATGAAACTTATCCAAATCGCCGATAAATAAACGTAAAAAAAAAAAATCCAAATCGTCACTTATCAAAATGGCTACTTTCGGTTTTAAATGTCCGAAATGGACTTAGTGAATGAAACCTAGATAGCCTGATGAAAATTTCCATTGACGGCCCAGACAAGTTCAACTTCAAATCGGCATTTGTAATGTGGTCCAAGAAGAACAGACGCATTTTGAACTGAATGTTGTGCAATTTGTTAGACATAGTGGATGTACATGTATGTAATTCTGATGTATTTTTAAATTATTATGACCAAGAAAATAATTAAAGTTGTAAAAGTTCATTGGATTGTCTTCAAAAATGAATAGTATGCATGTCTTTTTGAGCTTAAAGTTCATTTGAAATGTAATCCTGTATTGGCTTCCATTATTAATCACTGTCACAGGGCTACATTGTAAAATAAACTTTTAGCCTTAACAGGTATGCATTCTTTCATTCTTATTTCTATATTAATACTTCTTCCAGAAAAAAACGGGCTAGAATCTCACCATTTACAAATAAAAATACCAAAAAAAATCAAACCAGGGACGGGACGACACCGCTCCCGCACATCTTTCAAACAGATAAGTGGCCCCAACTTTTTTCGGCCCAGTGTGGGCCCTGGATGTCATTTGTATACCGGTGTGGAATTTTGTATACCGGTGTGGAATTTCATGACAACTGTACAGGTGGCACTTTAGATACAACTTGTCCCAAAGCAATTGAAGAAATTCTTATCAAATGGTTCAAACAAAGTAACCTTATTTGCATTTTGGTATGAAGAATATAATTATAGTGTGTGCCTGTAGTCTAATCCTCAGTGTCCAGTCGTTATCGCCTCTATTATGAACGACATTTCTGAATATATTGATAACAACCCAAATTGAATATCAAAATAATTGTTAGAATTTGTATATGTTAAATATGATGCTTATTTAGATGAATATTCAGTTGTAGATAAATGTCTATGAAGTATTGTATCTTTGTAATATTTTACTTCAGCTTTTGCTAATTATCAAGTTCTACTTAACAGCTCTATTAATTATTTAACTTTTAGCACTTATTTATCCACCTTTTAAAATTGGTTTAAGCATATTTTATTTATCAAGATAAACATGACATATAACATCTGTACATATAACATCTGTACATATAACATCCATACAATACAACTATCAAGATAAACATGACATATAACATATGTACATATAACATCTGTACATATAACATCCATACAATACAACTATCAAGATAAACATGACATATAACATCTGTACATATAACATCCATACAATACAACTATCAAGACAAGTGGATTGAATTGAAAGCTACGGGAGCTTATGATAATTCTCGCCTTTTAAAATTAATCACCATTTGGTAACATAATTACTTTCGAGTAACAGTCACTTCCTACCCTAAAGCTCTATGTCAAAATGTATACAATATGTGTTGTCACCAATGACTTCCAGGTTGAGAACCAATCAGTTTGTTTTATTGTTCTGTATTAATCATATAGACAAATGCTACCTTTTATCAAAGAATGAATCTCACCAGACTTTAAAATATTACTTAACATGTCAATTTTGAATGAAAATGGTATAAAACCCTCAGTTTATTTTTTTTAAAAATACAGACAGATCTGTAGTCCAGTGGTAACACGCTGGACTGGTAATCCAGGGATCACAGGTTTGATCCTCTGTCTGACCCTAATACAATGAACAGTCTTTCAGTTGGGACTTTAAACTGAGTTCTTGTGTCGGTGCTTTACACCGTGCACGTAAAAGAACCAGAGGAGACTCTGGAATGGGTCTCTGTCTGTATCATTGCACTATCCTCCAAAAATCTAAAATGACTAATCTCTTCAGGAGGCGTCGCTTATATGGGCAACTGGTAGCGACGATAAATAAACGTAAAACACACACACACAAATAAGAATAAAGAAATAGATTTAACAGAATAGAAAATTGGTAATTGTGTGTAAACTTTTAGGACTATAGTTTGTGTTAAGTGGGTGCTTGCATTTCTCTGAGTGATATTAATTTTGTTGTCTTGGGATTCAATGATTTGTGTCAGAAATTCAAGACTTAAAGTTCAACAATCTTGTATTTATACTGGAACTGGTATATACAACATACTTCTGTTCAAAATGCATTCATACACAGCAAATTAATGTTGGCTATTGTAATTTCATAATTCTAAAATTGAAAGATGAAACAAATAATGTGTCACCGTAAATGTTATGTTGATGTACAGTTTAGGATCAGCATTACATAAACCCAATGCTACAACACTACATACATTTTAAATTTATACAAACTTTTCTACATACAATAGTTCTTATATCCTGCACACCTCGATTAAATATGGGTTCATTTTTTTGCAGTCGGTGAAAAGTCAATGTCTCCCCACTTCTCCCTAAATGTTCTCACTTCTCCCTAAATCATCTGAAGGGAGAAGTCACCTCTCCCAAAAATTAGAGTATAGCTTGAGCCCTTTATTGTAACATATTTCTGATCGTTATATTCATATATTACTGTCAAGTATTTCTGAATGTAATAAGAATAGGTAAGACAAAATAATATAAGGAACGTAAAGGAAACGCAACCCTACCGGTATATTTGTTTGAATATTACAATAATCACCTTTTGAATTTCATCGCATATAGTAGTAATTAATTTCATTAAATGAGTCGATGCACACAATCACCACAGTTTCATGTAATAATCCTCAGCTAAAGTGTATAAATAGAATATGTTTGCAATATGATACAGTTCATTTACTTTATATTACAGCTTGTACATCAATGGCAAAAGTACCAACATTGGAGTGACGTGTAGTGTCGGGGACACAATTGGCTGTCATGCCATAGGTGGATATAGATTTAGGTTCACCAAAAATGGAAAGCAGGTAATTTGCTGATTTTATAATTCCAATGTTTGGACAAGATGAAAGACGACAACATACCATATGAATAATTATGAATAACCGTGATGAATGATGACTAGATAAGATACATGTATATATGTGTGTGATGTATAATGTAGATTACTAGATAAGATACATGTATATGTGTGTGATGTATAATGTAGATTACTAGATAAGATACATGTATATGTGTGTGTGATGTATAATGTAGATTATTAGATAAGATACATGTATATGTGTGATGTATAATGTAGATTAGTAGATAAGATACATGTATATATGTGTGATGTATAATGTAGATTGCTAGATAAGATACATGTATATATGTGTGATGTATAATGTAGATTACTAGATAAGATACATGTATATATGTGATGTATAATGTAGATTACTAGATAAGATACATGTATATATATGTGTGATGTATAATGTAGATTACTAGATAAGATACATGTATATATGTGTGATGTATAATGTAGATTACTAGATAAGATACATGTATATATGTGTGATGTATAATGTAGATTGCTAGATAAGATACATGTATATATGTGTGATGTATAATGTAGATTACTAGATAAGATACATGTATATGTGTGATGTATAATGTAGATTACTAGATAAGATACATGTATATGTGTGTGATGTATAATGTAGATTACTAGATAAGATACATGTATATATGTGTGATGTATAATGTAGATTACTAGATAAGATACATGTATATATGTGTGATGTATAATGTAGATTACTAGATAAGATACATGTATATGTGTGATGTATAATGTAGATTACTAGATAAGATACATGTATATATGTGTGATGTATAATGTAGATTACTAGATAAGATACATGTATATATGTGTGTGATGTATAATGTAGATTACTAGATAAGATACATGTATATGTGTGATGTATAATGTAGATTACTAGATAAGATACATGTATATAGGTGTGATGTATAATGTAGATTACTAGATAAGATACATGTATATAGGTGTGATGTATAATGTAGATTACTAGATAAGATACATGTATATATGTGTATGATGTATAATGTAGATTACTAGATAAGATACATGTATATATGTGTGTGATGTATGATGTAGATTACTAGATAAGATACATGTATATATGTGTGATGTATAATGTAGATTACTAGATAAGATACATGTATATATGTGTGATGTATAATGTAGATTACTAGATAAGATACATGTATATATGTGTGATGTATAATGTAGATTACTAGCTAAGATACATGTATATATGTGTGATGTATGATGTAGATTACTAGATAAGATACATGTATATATGTGTGATGTATAATGTAGATTACTAGATAAGATACATGTATATATGTGTGATGTATAATGTAGATTACTAGATAAGATACATGTATATATGTGTGTGATGTATAATGTAGATTACTAGATAAGATACATGTATATGTGTGTGATGTATAATGTAATAATGTAGATATTGTGCGCGCGCGTGTGTGTGAAACTCGTGTTTAGTTTAAGCAATAGTTATTATTTATACTTGACTATGTTTATTCAAAGAAATATGTACATACATTTGTGTAGGATTGAGGAGAAAGCAATCTGCTTGTATGGTTACCTCTTTCCAAACTCATGTTCATTCTTGTGCTTGAGGATGATGGTACATGTAATCAAATGATTGAATGATTTTTGTTCACTTTAGTAAATTTATATTAACTGAACAGAAACACTCGTCAAATCTCCACGTGAATTGGTCAAGATGGGCCAATCAGAACACTTGACAGAAGATTGTTTAGGCATTACAACCAAAATGGCGGATCCATAGAAATTGAAATCCCGTGTTTGGAAGCATTTTGGGCACAATCTGTTACATTTAGCGAATCCACTTAATGAAGACAATTTGAACACTGACTATGTGTGGTGTAAACATTGTCACAGACAGTATAAAAAACCACCATGATTATTTTATTAGAATTTCTCAACATCATGCAGTCTTCTTTTGTTTTGGGTTTGTTTTACCGGTAGTAAAATTCCAGCTTAATAATCGTAATATAGCAGACTACTGCAAAGTGTATTGAATAGATGCAGCACTAGATTCTGTAACGAATAATAGGCTGTCCCAAGCAAGAGTTTGAGATGATTGTTAGATGGATGTTATATTCTAGGCTCGAGTTTTTATGAATCTAAATGAGTAAGCACGCTCTTTGTTTTAGATTATGAATGTGAGTAGGTGATACTACCAGTAGATTAAAATCCTGCTGACTTTGTGATGTATGCATGACACAGTATTTCCCCCAGTCTGCATATATTGTAGTATATTGCTTAGTATCATATTGGAAGTTCTGTATCGTGATACGTATCACGTGGTGACAGTATCATCCCAGTACTAATATTACTCGTGATTAACCCATTTCATTCTGGATACCGTTCAAACAGTATTTGCAAAGAACATGAGCCATATCAACCCACGGAACGTTCCGTCTGATCAGGCTCTATGCTGTTTGCTATTCAGATGATCTTGCTAAGACACTTGGCTGTGTAGCAAACAACATAGATCCTGATCAGCATGCAGCGTCACGCTGTGGCTGATCTGGATCTATGTTGTTTGCAAATGCCTTTAAATGTATTCAGAATGAAATGGGTTAAATCATGATTAATCGTCAGTGATCCTGCATGATTAATTGACATGGCTTTTGGGCTCATTTCCAAGCACTAATAATCACATCAGATATGCAACAACAATCTTATATAATCGTATAATTATAATATATAATATTTGATAACATCTACGACGAAAAACATTGTTTACTTTCTATGATGAATAACGTTGAGTATTTGATAACATTTATCATGAATAACATCTAGTACCTGATTATTTATGTGATGAATAACACCGAGTATTTAATAACAACTGTGATGAATAGCATCGAGTTGATAAAACCAATGATGAATAACATCCACGCCAACGAGAGTGATTAATATAAGTTGTTAAAGCTTGTCTTTGTTTCTCAATTCATTGTAAAAGAAATAAAGTTTAAACTTTAACATCTTTGGTGAATAATAACGAGTTTGATAACATCTATTATGAATAACGTCGAGTATTTGATAACATTTATCATGAATAACGTCGAGTATTTCATAACATCTATTATGAATAACGTCGAGTATTTGATAACATTTATCATGAATAACGTCGAGTATTTCATAACATCTATTATGAATAACGTTGAGTATTTGATAAGATTTACATTGTATTATGAATAACGTCTAGTACCTGATGTATATATATATTGTTTTTTATCTTAAAAATAGAGTTGTGACCAATAGCTCAAGAAATGGGTTGTATTTAAACATGTTTCAGGGGTATATAGTCCAAATAATTATTTTCTGAAGTTGACCACAGCTGCTGCTCAGTGGTTTAGATATTTGTAGGGTTTGTGGTCCTTTATCCAGGGGTAAGGGTGAAGACATTTATAAGTTGCATATTTTAATATTGTCATTGGGTGTGTGTTCCATATATGTAGATAACACATAGAAAATATCCCGGAAAATGTAGATTCCAGTGATATAAAGTAATACACACAAAGATATGTGAGATAAATATAGCTGTATACATGTAGTTATAGAACAGAACAAATATGTGAGATAAATATAGCTGTATACATGTAGTTATAGAACAGAACAAATATGTGAGATAAATATAGCTGTATACATGTAGTTATAGAACAGAACAAATATGTGAGATAAATATAGCTGTATACAGTCATGTAGTTATAGAACAGAACAAATATGTGAGATAAATATAGCTGTATACATGTAGTTATAGAACAGAACAAATATGTGAGATAAATATAGCTGTATACAGTTGTAGTTATAGAACAGAACAAATATGTGAGATAAATATAGCTGTATACATGTAGTTATAGAACAGAACAAATATGTGAGATAAATATAGCTGTATACATGTAGTTATAGAACAGAACAAATATGTGAGATAAATATAGCTGTATACATGTAGTTATAGAACAGAACAAATATGTGAGATA
>JABXNX010001414.1:0-12775 GCA_014843695.1 Archivesica marissinica | reverse complement strand
AAAGTTAAAATCCAAATGGCCTTCGCTACACATGTGTCCTCTTTAGAAGGTATACAAAGTGGAACGTCGAACGCTGTTTGTAATATCAGGTATACACAGTGGAACGTGGAAAGCTGTTTGTAATATCAGGTATACACAGTGGAACGTGGAAAGCTGTTTGTAATATCAGGTATACACAATGGAACGTCGAAAGCTGTTTTCAATATCATGTATACAAAGAGGAACGTCGCAAGCTGTTTTCAATATCAGGTATTCAAAGTGGAACGTCGCAAGCTGTTTTCAATATCAGGTATACAAAGTGGAACGTCGAAAGCTGTTTTCAATATCAGGTATACAAAGTGGAACGTCGAAAGCTGTTTTCAATATCAGGTATACAAAGTGGAACGTCGAAAGCTGTTTTCAATATCAGGTATACAAAGTGGAACGTCGAAAGCTGTTTTGTTTATAATGCATTCATAATGGATCATCGAACTTGATGTATTTATAGTTACAGACACAACAACACTGTGTGTACTACACCTGGAATAAAACATAACACTACGAGTATTCTCTGGAAACATGACAGCGTATTTCCAGATCTGGAATATACCATAATACAAACATCATTATTTTATACACATGATAGCGTATTGCCAGATCTGGAATATACCATAATATTACCATCAGTATTTTATCCACATTACAGCGTATTTCCAGATCTGGAATATACCATAATACAAACATCATTATTTTATACACATGACAGCGTATTTCCTGATCTGGAATATACCATACTATTAACTTCAGTATTTTATACACATGGCAGCGTACTGCCAGATCTGGAATATACCATAATACAAACATCATTATTTTATACACATGACAGCGTATATCCAGATCTGGAATAAACCATAATATTAACATCAGTATTTTATACACATGACAGCGTATATCCAGATCTGGAATAAACCATAATATTAACATCAGTATTTTATACACATGACAGCGTATTGTCAGATCTGGTATATACCATAATATTAACATTATTATTTTATACACATGACAGCGTATTGCCAGATCTGGACTATACCATAATATTAACATCAGTATTTTATACACATGGCAGCGTATTACCAGATATGGACTATACCATAATATTAACATCAGTATTTTATACACATGGCAGCGTATCACCAGATATGGACTATACCATAATATTAACATCAATAATTTATACACATGACAGCGTATTGCCCAATCTGGAATATACAATAATATTAAGACTATTCTCCGCCTACAGCTGTTAAACAGTAGCAGTCAACAAGGTTTAATGTTTAATTAACTGCATTGCTTTGTATGCATGTACAACAGACACTCCAATTTAGTCCAATATGTCAGCCGGTGCAAACCTGTAACATGTATGTTTGTTTGCGAGGACCAACGTTGCACCAACAGCTTAGATCAGATGGCGAATCTCCCGCTAGTAGTGCTCGAGGAACCCGGGTGGCAAGGATGGTAGCCGGGTAGATCCACCGACCTACCGCATGCCAGCTGGGAGAAGGTTGTCAAGTGTTTTAAAGTCGACGCCCTTAACCATTCGGCTACGGAGTGAATACTAGTACAAATAATTAAAATAAAAACTCATCCGATAATCAATAACGCAAATCTAATGAGGAACCTCACTGGCTTTACATTACCTCCCTTGGCAGACACGGTCCGATTTATCACTAAATGTATAGCGGTCCTTTCAGTCGGAATCCTTTGTTTTTACTGTTGTTCCATAACCGGATGTTGCGTTATGATAGATGTGATTTTATCCAAATCATGTTACCAGCTAATTGAATAAACGTACAGATTTTTTACTCATTCGAAATTTTGTAGGATATCTATGAAAGATTGAACGCCTTATTACATATTCCACACTTCTGTGGCCGTTCTCCGGTATGTATGCGCATGTGCTCCTTCAAAGTACCCGCCGCACTAAAAGCATTATTACATAGTTCACACTCGTGCTGTCGTTCTCCGGTATGCATGAGCATGTGCCTCTTTAAATTGCTAGACTTACTAAATGCCTTATGACATAGTTCACAATCGTGCGGCCGTTCTCACGTGTGCATGAGCATATGACTCTTTAAACTACTGGAATAATTGAAAGCCGTATTACATAGTTGACACTCATGTGGCCGTTCTCCGGTATGTATGCGCATGTGCCCCTTCAAAGTACCCGCTGCTCTAAAAGCCTTATTACATATTTCACATGCATGTGCTCGTTCTCCAGTATGCTTGACCATGTGCATATTCAAACTGGCAGAATGGCTAAATGTTGTATTGCATAGTTCACACTCATGCGGTCGTTCTCCGGTATGTATGCGCATGTGTATCTTCAACATACTCTCCAGGCTAAAATCCTTATTACACAGTCCACACTCGTGCGGTCGTTCTCCGGTATGTATGCGCATGTGTATCTTTAAATGGCCAGACCTACTAAATGCCTTATTACATAGTTCACACTCATGTGACCGTTCTCCGGTATGTATGCGCATGTGCCTCTTTAAATTGCCAGACGTACTAAATGCCTTATTACACAGTCCACACTCGTGCGGTCGTTCTCCGGTATGTATGAGCAGATGACTCTTTAAATGGCTAGATGTATTAAATGCCTTATTACATAGTCCACACTCGTGCGGTCGTTCTCCGGTATGTATGAGCAGATGACTCTTTAAATTGGTAGAATTACTAAATGCCTTATTACATAGTTCACACTTGTGCGGTCGTTCTCCGGTATGTATGAGCAGATGACTCTTTAAAGAGCTAGATTGATTAAATGCCTTATTACATAGTCCACACTCGTGCGGTTGTTCTCCGGTATGTATGAGCATGTGCCTCTTTAAATGGCTAGACCTACTAAATGCCTTATTACATAGTTCACACGCATGTGACCGTTCTCCGGTATGTATGCTCATGTGTATCTTTAAACTGTTGGAATGCCGTTCACCGGAATGTGTTTGTGTTTTACGTTTATTTATCGTCGCTACCGGTTGCACATATGAGCGATGCCTCCTGGAGATATTAGTAATTTTAGATTGATCCCCGGAATGAATGGTCATGTCCTGCGTTATATTTCTAGACATTGTGAGACTATTTAATTATATACTTATGTTGTTATATGTATTCTCTGCACTATGTGTATATGAGTTGACACTGTACGTCAGTCCTTACACAATATCGAGTTCACAATGTGAATATAGCACACACGAGGGATATCGTAGCTAAACTAGAGAAAGAGAACATGATATTTCCGCTCATATTTTTCTAAAATTTATGATCCGTATGGAAAGAAAAAAATTCTGTTCATGGTACAAATAATTAAACACATGAACTCATATAGATCTGTACGTGTAAACAGCAGGTTTCATCTCCTGAAAGCAAACAACATATTAAATATTTACAATTCACAAATGCAAACTAGTATTTCAATTAGTAATTGTTGTCCATTCCTACCTCTTATTATATTGAGTGTTAGTTTGGTCATGATGTCACTGACATCATCATCATCATCATCATCATCATCATCATCATCATCAGTATTATAGGCATGTTCAACAATTGGGATATTCACATGATAAATCAGACATGGTCACATGCTGTAATTATGCCATGTTCACTTGATGTAATTATACCATGTTCACTTGATATAATTATACCATGTTCACTTGATGTAATTATGCCATGTTCACTTGATGTAATTATGCCATGTTCACTTGATGTAATTATGCCATGTTCACTTGATGTAATTATGCCATGTTCACTTGATGTAATTATGCCATGTTCACTTGATGTAATTATGCCATGTTCACTTGATGTAATTATGCCATGTTCACTTGATGTAATTATGCCATGTTCACTTGATGTAATTATGCCATGTTCACTTGATGTAATTATGCCATGTTCACTTGATGTAATTATGCCATGTTCACTTGATGTAATTATGCCATGTTCACTTGATGTAATTATGCCATGTTCACTTGATGTAATTATGCAAGGTAGAAGATTATATCAGATTTGGAAGAGAATTGTGAACTTCTCAAATTATTCTCAGCGTATAACACGATTTAAAACAAAATAAAAGAGTAGCTTAAAGCACAACCATATAGTACATAGAGTAGTTGTAAACGCATCAACGTTCAATGATTATAATACAGTTAAACCTGTGTTAGTGGTCAACTACATTAAGCAGCCACTCTGCTTTAAGCAGCCAGTTTCCAGATTCCTAATATAGTGATTCATTATACATTTGATCTCTATTAAGCTGCCACCTGTGCTAAACAGCCACTTTCTGTGATTACCTTGGCTGGCTGCATAAGACAGGTTTGACTGTATATATATTTACAAATCAGTACAAAAAATGTGTTAAATTATAAACAGAGTTCAATGATATGTAAAGCTAGCATTTGTTCTCTTCTTCTAAACATTAATTATTTAGCCTGTACGATTAGCACAATGGTTAACGCGCTCGTTTCTCACCAATGAAACTCGGGTTTGAACCTTGGGGTGGGGAATATGTGAGATGGTGCTATGGCTGTCAGATCGGACAGGTGGGTTTCTCCAGGTACTATGGTTTCCTCCCACACGAATGACAACATTTACGCTTTCATCTATGCCAATGAGAGTTATTACTATAAGTTGTTAAATCTTGTTTTGCAATCGGTGTGAAATAAATAAAGCTAAAAAAGTTCTGCTTTCATGTAAATATTCACTTGAGCATTTCACGACGTCCAACCACACAGATACACGAGGTATCTGGTCCCACTAGTGCATTGCAGCCGTTACATGCTCTGTTTATAATTGAATGCGTAGTTGTTCTTGTTATGCGCACGTTAGTCAATACAAATTTATTTTAGCTCGATTGCGAAACAAGTTATTTCAACTTATATTAATCACTCTCGAGACCTCATTCCTGATGGAATCCATCGCCACGAGGAAGAGAGAAGAGGCAACGTGGTATTTAAATGCCTTGCCTAAGGGCACAATCGTATCGGCTCCAGTGCACGTTAAACCAACCATACACACACGCCACCTTACACTGCTATTAAAAGATAACGACCTTAGGCCTAGGGCACAAAACAATTAGTGTGTATTGTGCCTGTTATCCACTTATTTCTGAGAATGAATTTTCTAGACTCATTTCAAAAATACATACCACCATAACATTCCGGAAGAGAAATAAAATCCACCTACTATTGTGCAAAGGGTGTGCGTACGAAAAGAGAGATAACTATGTACGTGATTTCTCACAAATGAAAATGGAATTCGTCTTGAATTATGACAAAAATATGTCACCATAAAAATCATATCAGAAATAAAATATACTTATGAATGTGCAAATGGTGTCATTATGATAAGGGAGATAACAATGCAAATAAGTTAACGCAAATGAAATATGATTCATTTTTAGCAATATTCAAACGATCGGACGCTTAATCATCTAACAAGAAATGCATACTAAGACATGTGGCGTCAGATTTGGAATAGAAATATCCCGGATTCGATACTAGGTCAGGCCATGTATGTTGTGTCATTGAACAAGCCCTGATCACACACATTGCTTAGTAGTCTACAGTACTACTGGTTAACGGCTTAGGTTGTCTAAGACGGCCGTTACATCTGAGTTACCTCTGTCTACAATAATCATCATAGATATCTCATCCTGTTAGACGTCAGAAAGTCTTTCGACAAGGTCAATCACGAGAAAGTACTACTAAAAATGTATGATTACGGAGTCAGAAGTCAAACATTCATGTGGATTGAATTTTCTAGATAATAGACTCCAGTCTGTTGTCCTTAATGGTATTAGTTCAGAAGTCATTCCTGTGTCTTCTGGAGTTCCACAGGGATCCGTACTTGCACCCCTTCTATTCCTAGTCTATATAAACGATCCCCCACAAAACATTAGTTCCAAAGTCCGTATTTTTGCAGATGATACTGCAGTCTATCTGTCATCGATATCAGCAAATGAGTCGGTCACACACAAAAACGATCTTACGATATTAGAAGAGTAGGAGTTGGTGAGGGACATGGAATTTAACATCTCCAAATGTCAAGTTAACCACGTCAGTAAGTCTTTCGACAAGGTCAATCACGAGAAAGTACTACTAAAAATGCATGATTACGGAGTCAGAAGTCAAACATTCATGTGGATTGAGTTTTCTAGATAATAGACTCCAGTCTGTTGTCCTTAATGGTATTAGTTCAGAAGTCATTCCTGTGTCTTCTGGAGTTCCACAGGGATCCGTACTTGCAACCCTTCTATTCCTAGTCTATATAAACGACCCCCCACAAAACATTAGTTCCAAAGTCCGTATTTTTGCAGATGATACTGCAGTCTATCTGTCATTGATATCAGCAAATGAGTCGGTCACACACAAAAACGATCTTACGATATTAGAAGAGTAGGAGTTGGTGAGGGACATGGAATTTAACATCTCCAAATGTCAAGTTAACCAAGTCGCCAGAACGAAGCATTAGGATTTCTGCGTAGAAACATCCATGTCAAATCCGAACCCCATATATCCATGGCTTACCAGCCACTAGTGAGACACCAACGGTCTAACTTCTATCGTACCTGTAGTGTTACAGACATGTTACATTCCCTAAATCTACGCAGACTAGATCAACGGCGTATTGACAGTAGGTTATCTCTTATGTATAAAATTCATAATGATCTGGTTGATATCCCCATACACAATTAACTAGTTACCCTCTCCAGTACCGCACGCCACTGCCAATCCTGACGCAATAGGTTAATTACAGCAACTACAGACTATTACAAGTTTTCTTATTTTCCAAGAAAAATCTACCTTTGGAACCATCTCCCTACCATACAGTAATTCAATACGACAGTTTGCTCTATTGATCATGCAATCCCTAGTTGTTCTACCCAGCTGCTTTTAAACTCTCAACCCAAACTATTTTCATTACTTTCTTATATTAATGTTTTTAACCTACTCATACTTTCAACTTCTTTGCGGTTTTTGATGCGTAACATATCTACATCCCCTCGAGGGGTTCGACAGTAGAGGACGATAGATAGACATCCCAGGAAAACATGTCTATGTCCTCGCAAGGTTAACATTAATGGAACATACATACATAATGTACTATTATAATAGCGTTTAAAATGAACTGTCGATGATCGATTCCAAATTGAGGCAATGCCTTAGTTCATATTAAACTGGCTGGGAAAACAATGGGGAACTGGACTATATTATAATGGTGGTACATGTACATGTAGCTCAAACATTAAAGGTATGTTCTTCTTCATCAATACGATGCATACAATATTGAACATAAAGATTAATTTTTAAAGATATATCATTACTCTTCAAAAAATGAAATTGCATTGTCTGCAAGGAGTGTTCTGTGCAAAACTGGTGTACGCACATTAATTCCATTGCTGTTGTTATTTGTTGTGAAGAACTGGAGCTGCTATAAACTTTATTTATTTTTTACAACGATTGCGAAACAAAATTTAACAACTTATATTAATCACTCTCGTTTGCGCGGTTGAAAGCATAAATGTGGCCATTCTTGTGGGAGGAAACAGGATTATCCGCAGAAAACCCACATGTCCGATCTGACGACCACCGTACCATCTCAAATACTTTCCGGTGCAAGGATCGAACCCGGGTTGCATTGGTGAGAAGCGAGCGTGTTTACCACTGCGCTAATCGCTAATGGAGTTACTAAGAGAGCCAAAATACAATCCTAAATCAAAATAAGATTTCATAACTTTCACAAAAATCCAAGTACATTAAAATATCACTCACGTAAGCAAAGTCATTAATACAATGTACAAAACGCTTTCCATTTTAAAAAAGGTGACGTTACCTTCTTTAATACAAAGGATAGATTAATAATAGAAAATGGCAATGAAAGACTTTCGTTGGTCTAATTATTTTAATAGGTAGTAAACATGACATTAGCTAAAAAAAATTCAATAACAGAAATATACAAAATCTACATATAAATTACTTCAAATGATTGAAAACAATAATGTTTGCACAGTACATTCATAATGTCAGTAAATCAATATAAAGCACACACCATGAAGATGACGACGATCTGAACTGCAGTAGGCTGGTGACTGCATGCCCATTTAACCCTAAGACATCCCAAGACATCCAACATGAGCAAATTCCTGTTTGCAGATTTCGCATTCATACAGAAGATATCCTGTTAATCTAAAAGCGTCCATACAGAAGTGACATCCATAAAGACGTGCTTCTGTATACATGTCCCCAAATAGGTCATGCTAAGCTACAAGCCTTCGTGCAGGCTTGTCATTCATAAGGATATTCCCCTATATGAATTAGCTGATGACTTCGAACAGATCCCACTGAACTAAAACAATATAATTATACAGATACATCCCACTTAACTAAAAGCCTCAGGCAGATTTGACATACATATGGGCGTTCCCTTGTATGAATTAGCTGATGACTTCGAACAGATCCCGCTAAGCAAAAACATTATATACAGATATGATCTATATAAGAAATTTCGCTAGTATGAATGCTGGTGCATTCGAAGAGAATCAGCTTAACCTTCATATTGGCGTTCCCCTGTATGAATTAGCTGATGTTTCCGAAGAAGCCAATCTCACTAAAAAGTCATTTTGCAGAATTCGCATTCATATGGGCGTTCTCATGTATGAATGCGCTGGTGACTTCGAAGAGGTACAGCCTCACAAAAGGCCAGCTTGCAAATTTAACATTAATATTTACGTTGTCCCTGTATGAATGCGCTGATGCTTCCGAAGACTTCCAGCTACAATAAAAGCACTGTAAACGTCTTTTTGCAGATTTCACATTCATACGAGCGTTCTCCTGTGTGAATGAGTTGATGCCTTAGAAGATTTCCAATTTGACTAAATGTCTTTTTGCACAATTCACACTCATAAGGGCGATCTCCAGTATGTATGCTCGAGTGCCGATGAAGACTATCAGCTGAAATAAAAGCAGTTTTGCAGATATGACATTCATAAGGACGTTCTCCTGTGTGAATCTTCTGATGCCTTCGTAGATGTCCCGTTGAACTAAAAACCTTTGTGCAGACTTGACATGCATACGGCCGCTCTCCTGTATGAATGCGTTTATGTATCCGCAGATATGCAGCTGAACTTAGTCTTCCTACAAATTTCACATTCACGAAGACGTTTGGTAGACATAGTTTAGAATGTAATTTGGTGGCATTGATACTAACTGTATATAAGATCAATGAAGCATCAAGGGCATTGGATTGCGATGAAATAGATGGAGGTCTCTGAAAGCATCGACAGTTCTTTCACGGTGGATGTTGTGTACACGTGTATTAGATAGTCGAACACTGTTTTCCCTCGAATGCACAAAGAAATGTCAACATGTTGTCGCGAATTTAGGCGATATTTTATAGTTCATGAACAATGAACGGAGTTGCTCCGTTTTTTCACTTATGTAACTAAAACTTACATAGCATGGCTTTCACGTGCTTTGCATACTTCACGAGGATCACGAGGTCCTGGTGAGTATGTATAGGACGTGAAACTCCCTGGGAGAGAACTAAGAGAGACACAAGCACTATGCCAACTCTCCTCATCCATGTGGCGTTGATTTAAAGTTAAAATCAAAAAGGCCTTCGCTACATTGTTTGGCGCGGAACCGTGTGTATTTGTGTATTAGTGTCTCGTGAAACAAATTCAAGATGGCTAACGTTACTTACATCAAAGAAGTTCGGACTAGATTCCGGAATACTCTTGTGAGAGAGCTAGACCAACCAATGAACATATTGTGTGGTGATTCACATAAGTATGATAAAAGTGAAATAGTGAAAAGTGCTAAACTGTGTTCTAAAATACTCAAATCGTATTGTGGAAAATTGGAAGAAAAGTAAAAGGAGTTAGTGGATGCAGTTGGTGACAGTGATAACGATTTTACACAACAGGTAATTGATGATGATTGTCAATTAGTTCTTGATTAAGAACAAAGTTATCTGGAGTTAGAACAATTCATTGAACTTTCTGATAAAGACATCGACTCTAAGCATGTGATGTCGGAGCAAATTCAAACTGACAGATTATTACGTTTTCAAGAGCAAATGCAACGTTTCATGGTCACACAAATGGACCAACAACAGGATTTCTTATTGAGACATGAAAGTGAAAGAAAGCAACCAAATACAGTCAAGTTACCGAAGTTGGAATTGTGTTTCTTCAACGGAGATAAGCTCCGATGGACAACATTTTGGGATGCCTGTGAGTGTACCGTGCTTAAAAATGACAGACCTTCCAAAGTCGAAAAGTTCAGTTACCTACTTAGTAAACTCAAGGACGATGCAAAACGTGCGGTAGATGGACTAGCCTTATCGAACGACAATTATGATGTAGCTATAAGTATTCTACATGAACGTTTTGGTAGCAAACAGGAAGTGGTAGATCTACACTTCAAAACGTTGATGAATGTTTCTTCACCATCTAACAAGGTCCAAAGCCTACGTGCATTTGTTGATATTGTAGAAAGAAATCTACGGAGCTTAGAAGTTCTTGAAGAATACATTAACCAGCATGTGTTTGTCTCGCTAATACGTTCGAAACTGCCGGAAGATGTCTTGAGACACCTAGAGTTTCACCAAAGGGTCCAAAACGGAGTGGATACTCAAAAGTCTCAGAGACCAATTACAAGAGTGCGTGTGTGCATGTGAAAAAGCAGAAGGAGCAAAGATGGATCAAACCTCAAAACCAAAGCAACAGATCCAAGTCAGTTCAAATACGACTTCTCCGTTAACATCAACATCAGCGGAGTCGCTTCTAGCTAATACAAGTACAAGTTCAAACAACAAGAAAAGAAGTTCTTACTCAAACCTTTGTAGATATTGTCAGAATCAACATTGGAGTGATTAATGTTTAACTTATCAAACCATTGAAGACAGAAAATGTCGTATTAAAGGCAGCTGTTTCAGATGTTTAAAAGAGGGACATTTGGCTAGTGATTGTAAAACAAGTAAACAGTGTGTTCATTGTAAAGAATATAATGTACATCACAGGAGCCTTTGTCCGAAAAGGTTTAAAAAGAAGCCAATTTTAGAAACGTCCAGTGCCAGTATTTCTGAAACAAATCCAAAGTTAACAGGAGGTAATGTGTTGAAAGATAATGAGATGGTATCCTCTGGGGAAATGGTGCTAATGCAGACAGCTACAACGGAAATAGCAAAAGTAAAAGATACA
The DNA here is from genome assembly GCA_014843695.1 of Archivesica marissinica. NCBI lineage: Eukaryota > Metazoa > Mollusca > Bivalvia > Venerida > Vesicomyidae > Archivesica > Archivesica marissinica. Next base: position 1,539 of record JABXNX010001414.1, on the reverse strand, counting down.
AGATCTACTAGTGTTAGACTTTTGTTAGAGTGTGGTTCACAAAGAAGATACATCACTCAAAGATTAGCTAACAAACAAGGCTTGAAAAAAGAAAAGACGGAAAACATAATATTGTCCACCTTTGGGAGCAGAAACACAAAGGCAATTAAGACAGATTCAACAACATTTTCACTGAAATTAAAGGACGGAAGTACAATGGATATTAGTGCAAACATAGTTCCAGTGATAAGTGGAAATATTCATAGGAGACGTTTTAACGTATCGTCCATCAACAACTTAGACCACTTGATCAATAGTGTGGGACTTGCTGATTCCATTCCTACCGACAATGAATATTCCTCGGTTGACCTTCCGATAGGAAATGATTTTCACCTCGACATAGTTCTTTCGCAAAGAATAGATCTTCAGCCTGGATTATACCTCCTTGCATCCAAATTACGGTGGATATTAACTGGTCGAACACATGACTGTGATGAAAACAAACATTATACAAGTATGCTTGTACTAACATATGGGAATGACGTTACAAAAGAAAGTGTGTTTCAAAGTGTTGATAGTTGTGTTTCACAAAAACCAGATCTCGCAGATTTCTGGAATACAGAAGCAATTGGAATTGTTGACAAACAAACAACTTCAGCAGACGAAGAAGCAATGGATCAATTCAAAGATACATTAAAATTTGAAGACGGGAGATATCAAGTGACCTGGCCGTGGAAACGTGAACATAGTGAATTACCAAAAAATAGAGCACTCGCTTATGGTCGCCTGAAATCATGTATTCAAAAGATGAAAAACAGACCTGAAATTCTTGAAAGGTATAATTCAAGACCAACTACTTAAAGGCGTGATTGAACCAGTTGATGATTCAATGAAAGATGGGCCCATACACTATATACCACACCATGCTGTCATTACCCCATTGAAAACAACTACAAAGCTTCGTGTAGTGTATGATGCATCCGCAAAAACAAAACAAGAGAAAACAAAAGTTTGAATGAGTGTTTACTTAGAGGACCAGGTATGTTACATGATCTTTGTGGACTTCTGCTAAGATTCAGATTGTACCCAATTGCCTTAGTCGCTGATATAGAGAAAGCATTCCTTCATATTGGATTACAGAAAAGTGAAAGAGATGTGACCAGATTTCTATGGTTGAAGTCTTGTATGAATCCATCCACTGACCAAAATAATGATCAAGAATACAGATTCTGTCGTGTTCCATTTGGTGTAATATCAAGCCCCTTTTTATTAGGAGCTACAGTTGAAGCACATTTGTAAAGTTATAAAACTGAAATAGCTGAACAGATAAAAATGACATCTATGTCGATAATGTCATCACTGGTACTGATACCGAAACAGAAGCATTAGACATGTACGGAAGAGCCAGGACAATGTTTAACGAAGCATCAATGAATTTGAGAGAATGGGTATCAAACAGTGAGATGGTAAAAGGCCGTATACCTGATAATGATCGAGCGGATTCAGAAATATGTAGTGTTCTTGGAAATGTGTGGAACCACCATTCAGACACATTGACAA
>JABXNX010001413.1:0-12776 GCA_014843695.1 Archivesica marissinica | reverse complement strand
TTTTAAAGAGTTTGGTTCAGGAAAATCAACACAATCTGGAAACAATATTAACTCAATATACCATCAAGGATCTGATTACTCTCAAAATGTTGAAATGGCAAATATATTTAATGAATTCTTTGTCAATGTTGCATCTAATATCAAAGATCCAGTCCCTGATCACTTAAACTTTGACTATATAAACGATTTTATTAATGAACATGTACCTGTTGATGTAGTGTTTGAAATACAAGAAGTTACACAGAGTAATATCAGAAAGCAATTACTCGAACTCAATGTGTCTAAAGCTACTGGAATCGATACTATTGGACCAAAGCTGTTAACACTTTCAGCTGATATCATTGTACAACATTTAACTGTTATAATAAATAAGAGTTTGCAAACATCAACTTTCCCTGAAGCTTGGAAATTTGCAAAAGTCAAACCATTATTCAAAAGTGGAAAAACCAATGACGTCAATAACTATAGACCTATTTCAATTTTACCATCTCTGTCGAAACTTTTTGAAAGACACGTGCATAAATCGCTACAGACTTTTTTGGATCACTTCAATTTACTTCACAAAACACAAAGTGGTTTCAGAACTGGCCACTCAACTGAATCAGCTTTACTTTATATGATAGATAAATGGATTCGAGCACTGAATGAGGGAAACTTGATTGGAATTGTAATGGTCGATTTTCGAAAGGCTTTTGATCTTGTCGATCATACTGTTTTGTTAAAGAAATTATCATTATACAAATGTAGCAACAATACTTTGAAGCTTTTTCAATCATAACTTTGTGATAGAAAGCAAACTGTTTCTATAAATGACGTTTTATCTGAAAATAGAACTGTTAATTGTGGAGTCCCGCAGGGCTCAATATTAGGACCTCTTTTATTCTTACTTTTTATCAATGACTTACCACTAATGTTTTCAAATAAAATCACCGGTAGCGATTTATATACAGATGATACTACATTATATGATATCCATAATAAGAAAGAAGTGTTAGAAACAAGATTACAACAAGCTTTGGAAGACTTGAAATACTGGTGTTTCCAAAATGGAATGAAGATTAATACAGACAAAACGAAAGTTCTATTTATGATGACAGCCCAGCGAAAATGTGCTTTCCCTAACCCTACACTCTCTTAAATATGAAAATATATTATTGAAAACCAGCAAATCAGAGAAGTTGCTTGGAGTACACATTCAGGATTCATTAAAATGGGACTCACATATCAAATATATTGTGAAAAAGATTTCAACTAACATTTGGCTATTAGGTAAAATACGGTATATTGTGAATCTGAACTACATAATACTTTATTACAAGGCATATATCCAACCACATTTTGATTATTGTTGTATCATATGGGGAAACACCACACAACACAATATTAACACACTATTAAGATTGCAGAGACGAGCTTGTAAATTCATTCTGGGCCAAGATTATATTTCTTTGCGTGAATCAATGTCTGAAATTAATATAATGACTTGACCAACGGATTATTTTTCAAAAAGCAGTAACAATGTACAAAATTATGAACAATCTTGTACCGAATTATTTGAATGAACATTTTCAATTAAGACATTGCAATTCAGTTACTTCAGATATGACATTGAGAAATGTTTCAAATATGGATCTCTATATTCCAAGACCTAGATGTGAAATGTATAAGAACTCATTAGAATACTCTGGTCCAAAGATATGGAATTGTCTACCATTTGAAATTAAGACGTCCAGATCTTTAAATATATTCAAGACAAAATGTAAAGTATGGATACAACGTTTTAATCGGTAGACACTAGACAGTTATATATATATATAATGATTGTAAATCTATATGCTTATGTCGTTTTGTATTTCTATCAAAGTACCTGATTTATTTTGGCTGTTGTTTAAGTTACATTGTACAGCATTATGCATGTATATTGTACGGTGAAACTATGTTATAATTATTGTGTATGTACATTTATTCTATAGTGTTAACACATTGAAGAGGGCCCTAAGGAGGATTAATTCAAAACTAATTAGGTCACCCTCTATAAATAAAGAAATATATCTATCTCTATCTATTAACGTAATGTACCAATTCAAATAGAAATATGCATACTTTAACATTTAATTTACAAATAATAAGGATTATTCTCTCAACCAATCAGATTCCTTCCAGGTGTTATTACACGTGTGTTCATATTTATAATTATCCAATGGTGTTAATACACTGAATAGCAAAGTTATGTAATAAAATAGCAAACGTTAAATGTTCGGTATTTCTAAAAGTCTTCTTCGAATTTATTTTTTAATAAATTATTTAAAAAATGGAACTCACCTCGTACTGCATCCACATCTTTGTCTTGCCAGTATTTGCATCAATGTCTGTGAGATTCTTGTACACCTTGTGAAAGTCGTCACATGCCACTGGTTCCGAGGGTAATACGAGCGCTTCAACGATGGCATTATGCAGATACATGTACTGTTCCTAATATACGGATGAAACTTATTAACGTGTCTAGTTTTAATCGTGCATCTTATTAAATGTAGGACATATAAACGTAGTTAGATGATAATTTCCAGGCTATGGCAATAGTATCAAAGCACTTATAGTAAAACAGATATAAGTGCGTTAAGTTCAACAAAATATACGTATTTAGTTTATGCAAATTTATTTTAGGTCGATTGCGAAAGAAATTCTTAGAACTTATATTAATCACTCTCGAGACGATTGCGAAAGAAATTCTTAGAACTTATTTTAATCAAACTCGAGACATTTCCACGATATGGCAATATTATCGTGGAAGTCGTGATAGCTCAGTGGTAGCGCGTTCGCTTCACGTGCGAAAGGCGCGGAGTTCGAACCCCGCTGGAGCCATTACGATTGTGCCCTTAGGCAAGGCATTTTAATTCCACATGCCTCTTCTCTCTCCCTCGTGGCGATGGATTCCATCAGGAATGAGGTCTCGAGAGTGATTAGTATAAGTTATAAGAACTTGTTTCGCAATCGAGCTAAACTAAATTTGTATAAACTAAAGCACTTACAGTAAAACAGATAATTATAAGTGTGTTAAGTTCAACAAAATATACGTATTTAGTTTATGCAAATTTATTTTAGGTCGATTGTGAAAGAAATTCTTAGAACTTATTTTAATCCATCTCGAGACCTCATTCCTGATGTAATTCATCGCCATGAGGGATAGCGAAGAGGCAATGTGGAATTTAAATACCTTGACCAAGGGCACACTCGTAACGGATCCAGCGGGACCCGATCTCCGGGTATTTCGAACCTGAAGCAAGGCGCTATCACGACTTCCACTTATTTCATTTCAAAGATTTGAGTTTAAGCTAACTATTATACTGTTTGATAACTGGGTCAAGAACATGTGATTTTAAAGTCGTGATGAAGTAATTATTTAGTCAGTTCTCTCCAAGAAAATACTTTAAAATATCACAGATATATGCACACATATCTTATTGGACATGGTTTAAACTTATGTATTCATTCATAATGTACAGTACATATCTATTGTATCCAGAATGAACATGGATTTAATGGAAAGCTTAAAGCTTTCAGATTTGGTTTAAACTTATTTATTCATTCATAATATACAGTACATATCTATTTTATCCAGAATAACAATGGATTTAATCGAAAGCTTAAAGCACAGATTGGTATGAAAGTACACGTGCATGTACATATAGTATGAACAAATGAAATACACTGATTACAATGATCGAATTCTAAGCTACAGTCAAACCTGTTTTAAGCAACTAGCCAAGGGAGTCAGAGAAAGTGGCTCCTTAACACTATTGGCTGCTTAATATATGTAAAATGTATAATAAAACAACCAATTGGGAATATGTAAACTGGCTGCTTAATACAGACTGGCTGCTTAATGGAGGTGACCGCTAACATAGTTTGGAGTGTATATCATTATCAGGTAAAAGTCAAATTGCGTTGCTATATGTATTAGAACTAGAATGACATGGCACACACGTCTTATAAATAAATGTACATAAGACGCACTTCGAATCTTACAACTTGCTGGTTATCCCTGTCAACACTAAATGCATCGAAATAGGCCTACACAACGTGTAGATCCAGATGAGCCGGCTCGTGACTAGCTGTCTCATGAACTGCACTTTGTGCAAGTAATATTACTATTTTTCGACAAAATTACCCATGTTGATAAATGAACTGGTCCAAATGTAATTTTCTTATTAATGTATTGGTCTAAATACATCATGCATCAGTCCATGTCAGTTAATTGGTGTTGAATGGGTTAATACGATCGGTTTCCAAAACGATCACGTGTGGTATACAATTATTATACACAACCAATTTACCTGGTTTTAGTTTCATTGCAAACTTATGAGAAAGTGGATACTCTATGTGCTATGGAAGATGTTGACCATTTACCTATGTACTTATAGCACTATGTCAATATATATCTATATTTGTTGTAACCATAGTTACCACATTAACATATTTCTGAAATAGTAGACATAATCATAAGTGGTAATATATCTACCTTAGTCTGAACCATGTTGACTCTTTGCTCTGTCAGGTCCTTTACGCATTGGTACACATCCACTGAACCGTGGTCTCTCCCTTGGTCGTACAGAATGTATATTGCAATGAACGTACCAGTTCGTCCAACGCCAGCACTGTCAAAGTATCACAAGCCACATTATGCTATGTTTATATAACGTGTTGGTACTAATAATGTGTATATAACGTGTTGGTACTAATAATGTTTATATAACGTGTTGGTACTAATAATGTTTATATAAAGTGTTGATACTAATAATGTTTATATAACGTGTTGGTACTAATGATGTTTATATAACGTGTTGGTACTAATAATGTTTATATAACGTGTTGGTACTAATAATGTTTATATACCGTGTTGGTACTAATAATGTTTATATAACGTGTTGGTACTAATAATGTTTATATAACGTGTTGGTAATAATGCGTTTTTGTAGCTACACAAATTACGTATATATTCACTACCAGTCTAAAGCAGCCAGTCACTGGAATGTCAGAAAGTGGCTGCTTAGCACAGGTAGCTGCTTAGAACAGGTATCTTCATAATAAAGGTCGGATGTATAGTAAAACAACATATTGGGAATGTGGAAACTGGACGCTTAATACAGGTTAACTGGGTAATAGAGGTCGGGTGTATAGTAAAACAAGATATTGGGAATGTGGAAACTGGATGCTTAATACGGGTTAACTGGGTAATAGAGGTCGGATGTACAGTAAAACAACATATTGGGAATGTGGAAACTGGATGTTTAATACAGGTTAACTGGGTAATAGAGGTCGGATGTACAGTAAAACAACATATTGGGAATGTGGAAACTGGATGCTTAATATAGGTTAACTGTGTGATAGAGGTCGGATGTACAGTAAAACAAGATATTGGGAATGTGGAAACTGGATGCTTAATATAGGTTAACTGTGTGATAGAGGTCGGATGTACAGTAAAACAACATATTGGGAATGTGGAAACTGGATGCTTAATACACGTTAACTGGGTAATAGAGGTCGGATGTACAGTAAAACAAGATATTGGGAATGTGGAAACTGGATGCTTAATACAGGTTATCTGCGTAATAGATGTCGGATGTATAGTAAAACAACATATTGGGAATGTGGAAACTGGATGCTTAATTCAGGTTATCTGCGTAATAGAGGTCGGATGTATAGTAAAACAATATATTGGGAATGTGGAAAATGGATGCTTAATACAGGTTAACTGGGTAAAAGAGGTGACAACTAACACAGGTTTGACTGTAAGCACTTCTAGTATTTATTCTGTTTAAAACTGGACTAAAAGCATTATTAGAATTGATGTGAATCCCTTATATTTATATTACTGCATATTTCACTGGACGTCATTTTCAGAATAACCCAACATTATTCATATTGAACTCACTATGTGGATAAATAATTCAAAGCCCCAGTATGCGTTTACTTAGAATGTGCCGCACATCCAGATATTGGAGCGGATATTGTGATTATTATCTTATATGTTCATCTTTCAATAATTAATGATTACGCTAAAACGTACCACTTGGAAAATATGTCCACAAACTAACCTGCTTTTGTGAAATTACCATTTGGTTTAAACATATTTAATCGACATTATAAAACATATTTTACTACAAATAATTATGTACACAATAAATACAACTGTATTGAAATTACCATTTGCAAATTACTTCCTTTACGTGTATCATAAACAAAATAGTTGTATACTAAAGTTAATGCTAAATACATGTTTGTATGAATTATAGTATTGTTCCAACTGAAGAAACATATAAAGATATATAAAGACATGTTTAAAGTGACTTGCCTGCAATGAACAAGCCACGTGTTCATTTTATTAGCGTCGTTCTTTCTGACCTTGTACCAAAACTGGAGCAAGCTAGACGTACTTCGTGGGACATACTTGTCTGGCCATGCAGTATAGTGATACTGAATGATACTTCTCTGCACATTTGGTCGATCCTACAAATACACCAATACATGCATGCATGTGCTTGTTTACACCACATTCTATGTTCCATATCATCGTTACTATGTATATGGAAGATTAAAGGCACTGTCAACACGTTCAATCAGGTATTCGAGTTAATGAATGCCCTCGATATTGGTAACTAAGACCATGTAATCCTTCATACAGTTCCGGATTGTCACTGTATGACATTACATACACGAATACAATATCAACATCGCTGTAATCTACCATCAGTATAATATACATAGGATCCTACATGAGTGTGGATTTCATACCATATTTTATGAAACGAGTTTTGGAACATTGCTATTGAAGCGAGCCTTTTTGCTAGTTTAATACCAAATTTCCAACAAGTGTCTCATAAAAATGGTATGAAATCATCATTCCTATGTATCACATTACCACAGTAACCATACATTTGAAAAAGAAATCGTTATTGCCAGTTTACTTTGAGCCTTATTACATATCATGGAAATCAGTAAGGTGCATTCGTACGCTGCAGTAAATAGTCCTCAATAATGAAATAAACAACCCCAAGCAAATCGACACAATTATTATAATCACTGTAATATTTATGCTATTCCGATAGTGCATATTTTAACATTTTATTTATTTTCAACGGCACATTTCCAATATGTCAAAAGCAATATATTATGCCGCGACCAATCGGAATCATTCCAGGTATTATTGCACGTGTATTGATATAAGACAATATGTAACAGATATATTACACTGAATACTTCCAAAAGCATGTCATAAAAAATGTGTACCCTGTACCTGATGATACACTCACAGATATCGGAGGGTAAATTCTGCAAACACATCTTCCGACTCCATGGACACATTGATTAGGCCATACAACATAGACGTATCGGCTTCCTCGGGCCAGTATTGCATACATTTCATCTATAAGGAGCATTGACATTATTGACACATATATCAAACAGTTATAGTGCGCTATGGCCAGAAGACAACGAGCGCTATATGTATTACTCTTTTTTCTTGTCCCATGGTAATCCAATTGTTTAAAATGGTATTATATTTAGCCGTATTAGACCTAAAAGGTACAATGCCACCATTTGAAAACAGTAGTATATCTCCCTACTATATCGCAATCGCAAGTCACTATATTAATGTTCTTTACATGACTAGAACAAAAGTTAGAGAGTAGTGAATATAGTATATGTACACCATTCATGAGTGTATATTAGTATATCTACATAAGCTCAATTAAATCGATCTTAATACAATGTACATATACAATATGCTGTAAAAGAATGGAAAAGTTAATTGAATAAACCGGCTGCTATTGTCAATGACGACATCACTTGTATCGGGATATGTCATTTAAACATTTTATAAATCATCCATCTCAGAATCGTTCATTGTCAGTAATTCGTACACAGCAACGAAAATTACTGCGAACTCCTTAGCAGTGACATTGAGAAGGAGTGTGTTTAAGATGACATTACACAATTTGGGATAGCTAAGTGGTGTTATTCGGAGTAGAATTTGCGAAGAAACAGAATCGTACACAATGGAAGTACTCCGTACGACAGTCTATACATAGTTCATCTCGATGAGTGTGACAGTGGATATTGTCAACCCTCGGAAGAATAATGCCTTGGATGACATATTTTTCCTTGGGTTGACAATATCCACTGTCTCACTCACCGAGACGAACTATTTATTTTGTTATTCCGAGCAATCGGCTGTTCTGGCTTTATGTTGTTTGGCATAGAACAATTGTTCAACAAAACATTCTTCAAGACTTCATGAAAACAAAATGGCGGTATAACACAAAAATTAACATTGAAATCAAACGGTACCATCCGAGTAGCGTGATTTTGTTCCGAATGAGGCTATTCAGAGGTTCAGACTTTGTCACAACACATTGAAACATGTCGCCCACTCTGGCATAGCACATGTTGCATGGGGGTAGACACTTGATGTATAACAATACGTGTTAATGTTGCATTCTTACTTTGGTTTCTTCCACGAGATTTGTAGTCATCGCAATCATATGGACATCTTTCTCCCAGATCATTCTCCAAAAGTCGTTCATGTTAGTTTCAACTGGTCCTAATGTGTCAAAACATGAAATTGTATTGTCACATAACAAATGAAGTTGCAAATATTGTTACATGTACGTAAACAGGAAAGGTCTTGGAATACATGTACCGTACAGGCCTATCATCAGGAATATATTATATTATGAAATAATGTTGGTTTAACTCACTATGCTAAGAGTATGAGTCAAATTAAAGTCAACGCGATAAGTATTGGCGTTACTGCTGTACATCAAATCGGTGAATCACCTCCAGAGGCTGGAGAGTTACATGCAGTTTGTTTCCAAGTCAACTGTGTGCAGTGTTTCTGAGAAAACAATGGTATATTTACACCGTAGTTGTAAATATTTACATTACTGTAATTTATATGTCAGTAATAGATGAAACAAACACATATACCATACCTTGTGCAGCAATGTATGCCTTGTCTTTGAAGTGTCCCTGCAACATATCAAGCACTGCATAATGACACAGTGTATATATCGTGTGACGAACACGCCGATGGACTCATGCTTAATATTGAACTAGAAATTAACATGAGCAATATTTACCTAATCAAACATGGAAACTAGTGTATGACTAATAATAATAATAAATACTTTATTTAACTCGAGAACGCATTTAACAAACGATAATCTACCACAAGGTCCTCAACATATATACAAATCAAATGCAAGCACAGGCTAGGACTATTAGTGAGACCTGCACATTGTAATTAGCGCGCTCGCTTCTCACCAATGTAACCCGGGTTCGGTCCTCGGACTTGGAAGTATGTTAAATGGTACGGTGGTCGCCTGATCGGACAGGTGGGTTTTCTCCGGAACTCCGGTTTCCTCCCACACGATTGACCACATTTACGCTTTCATTCGCTCCACCGAGAGTGATTAATATAAGTTGTTAAAACGTGCTTCGAATTCAATGTAAAAGGCAACGGGGAATTTAAATGCATTGCCTAAGGGCACAATCTTAACGGCTCCAGTGGAGCTCGAACTCCGATCAATTCGCACATTAAGGTAACGCGCTACCACTTGGCTGTCACGACTTCCACTAGTACAATTGCATTAGTATTACCTTTATATAGCTTGCATTTATGTAATCAGACGCTGGTTGATCTTCTAATGTTTCTAATACAACACGTGAATGGTCATCTACAAGATTAAACAATGCATAATGTTATATATATATATATATTATTCTAACATGACTTGCTATTTTGTTCTAATGAACAAAGAACTGATCTACCGTTGTAAGATATGCAATATACCACGGCTAGAACAGGCCTATTTTATGGCTGTTGAAATATTCCTCCCCCGTATAAAAACTTATTATGAATGAAAATCACGTGACGTATACAACATTCGTAGTAAAATATCGTCCTCTACAAATAGTAAACAGTAAAATGGCTACAGCGCGACCTGCAGTGGGTGCAATTTGTACTGCAGGCGTTTGATAGGAAACTGGAGGAGTATCGGGCATTTTTATGATGGTTTAGTAACAAGATGTAAGATGCATTGCCAGGCCAATATCCATGTCCTCACCCACTACAGTTGCCCACGTCAATGTTCAGAAAAGTCACGCAACTGCAATGCACATGTTTACGGGAAATATCCCAATGAACACAATTAATGTCCATGTCCATGACACAAAATAAGAAGTGCAAATAATCCTTTCCCCTCGGCGTTTGGCGTTTTGTCAACTTTTAAACTGAATGTGTTGGACAGTGTTGAATTATTTACGAAAATAACAGTGTGACAGGAGGCGTGGCTAAATATGTTTTAAATTGTATTAATATTGTTCATGAGTATACATTATTCTGCCAACTATTAATACATACATTTATTATTGTTTGAATAAAAATATTAATAAATTCTGGCTAATATTGAAAATTAGCATTAGATTTTTAGAGAATCTTTATTTCAGAGAAGTAATTTGTAAAGCCGTCAGCCAAATCACGGAAAGGAGAGAAATTAGGCGACACGCCGCCGGCAAAGTAACACGTACATGTCTTCGTTCGTAGCATTATATTGGGTCATGTTTGAATGGAAATAATATTTGTTTTGTCGTGGTATATCGGCGATTAAACTTAGGCCTACGGCCTGCATGGTTAATTCCTACGCATCAGAACTCCAAACCGTGGTTTATTCGCCGATATACCACGGCAAGACAAATATTATTTCCTAAATACCCATACAACACATGTTAACACTTTCACCACCAACGTCGCTTTCTTTGCAAAGAGCAGATAACTATATCAGAGAGAACAGAATGTCCCACCTGATCAGGCTATATGCTAATTGCTCTTCAGACAGCGGAGCTGAAGCAACTGTCCGAATAGTAAACAACATAGATCCTGATCAGATGCGGCATCTATGTTGTTAGCGCATGCTCTGAACTTATTCGGCGCTGAAAGAGTTAATTTTTCTGAAAACACACAGCTCGATCATTTGTATTGGCATATTATATTATCATATTTGTGTAAGCAAACAGAAAGCGAAACGTTCTTCAACATTTCAAAGTAAAATAAATACACTCACATGCATACATTGCTCTGTATCTATTTTTTCCAGTGTTTCCAGGTTTTTGTGCAACTTTGGTAGGATGATGCAAGCCATATGGTATTTTCTGCAATTAGAGCAACGAAACAGACACTATCAAGCTAACATACAGGATTGAGCTCCACTGCCTGTAATATTATAAACTATAGATACACAACTTGAAATCATCGGTTAGAACATGTTCATTGAGAAACCAATCAAATGACGTGCAGTTACATCTGGTGTTGTGCACGGAATCTTAATATAATTCAATGGAAAAATCATCGAATTCGTAAATTCAAAATTCTAATATTGTCAATAGTTCGTCTATAATCCGTTAGGATTGGAGGCTTGGAGCAATATGAGTACATATACATATAACCTCGATATCAGTAATATTAAAGACTTACATCTGATGACATAGTTCTCATTGATGACAACTCAACATATCAGCTTGACTGTCCGATTAGCGCAGTGGTTAGCGCGCTAGCTTCTCACCAATGCAAACGGGGTTCGATCCTCGGACCTGGTAGTATGTGAGATGGACGGTGGTCGCCTGATCGGACACGTGGGTTTTCTCCGGAACTCCGGTTTCCTCCCACACGATTGACCACATTTACGCTTTCATTCGCTCCACCGAGAGTGATTAATATAAGTTGTTAAAACGTGCTTCGAATTCGTTGTAAAAGGCAACGGGGAATTTAAATGCATTGCCTAAGGGTACAATCTTAACGGCTCCAATGGAGCTCGAACTCCGAACAATTCGCACATTAAGGTAACGCGCTACCACTGCGCTATCACGACTTCCACTAGTACAGTTGCATTAGTATTACCTTTATATAGCTTGCATTTATGTAATCAGACGCTGGTTGATCTTCTAATGTTTCTAATACAACACGTGAATGGTCATCTACAAGATTAAACAATACATAATGTTATAATATATATTATTCTAACATGACTTGCTATTTTGTTCTAATGAACAAAGAACTGATCTACCGTTGTAAGATATGCAATATACCACGGCTAGAACAGGCCTATTTTATGGCTGTTGAAATATTCCTCCCCCGTATAAAAACTTATTATGAATGAAAATCACGTGACGTATACAACATTCGTAGTAAAATATCGTCCTCTACAAATAGTAAAAAGTAAAATGGCTACAGCGCGACCTGCAGTGGGTGCAATTTGTACTGCAGGCGTTTGATAGGAAACTGGAGGAGTATCGGGCATTTTTATGATGGTTTAGTAACAAGATGTAAGATGCATTGCCAGGTCAATATCCATGTCCTCACCCACTACAGTTGCCCACGTTAATGTTCAGAAAAGTCACGCAACTGCAATGCACATGTTTACGGGAAATATCCCAATGAACACAATTAATGTCCATGTCCATGACACAAAATAGGAAGTGCAAATAATCCTTTCCCCTCGGCGTTTGGCGTTTTGTCAACTTTTAAACTGAATGTGTTGGACAGTGTTGAATTATTTACGAAAATAACAGTGTGACAGGAGGCGTGGCTAAATATGTTTTAAATTGTATTAATATTGTTCATGAGTATACATTATTCTGCCAACTATTAATACATACATTTATTATTGTTTGAATAAAAATATTAATAAATTCTGGCTAATATTGAAAATTAGCATTAGATT
>JABXNX010001412.1:0-12779 GCA_014843695.1 Archivesica marissinica | reverse complement strand
CATGTACGGAAATAGACCCGGTAAACATGTACGGACATAGGCCCGGGTAACATGTAGGGAAATAGGCCCGGGTAACATGTAGGGACATAGGCCCGGGTAATATGTAGGGACATAGGCCCGGGTAACATGTAGGGACATAGGCCCGGGTAACATGTAGGGACATAGGCCCGGGTATATGTAGGGACATAGGCCCGGGTAACATGTAGGGACATAGGCCCGGGTATATGTAGGGACATAGGCCCGGGTAACATGTAGGGACATAGGCCCGGGTAACATGTAGGGACATAGGCCCGGGTATACATGTAGGGACATAGGCCCGGGTAGCATGTAGGGACATAGGCCGGGTAACATGTAGGGACATAGGCCCGGGTATACATGTAGGGACATAGGCCCGGGTAGCATGTAGGGACATAGGCCCGGGTATACATGTAGGGACATAGGCCCGGGTAGCATGTAGGGACATAGGCCCGGGTATACATGTAGGGACATAGGCCCGGGTAGCATGTAGGGACATAGGCCCGGGTAGTATGTAGGGACATAGGCCCGGGTAGTATGTAGGGACATAGGCCCGGGTAGTATGTAGGGACATAGGCCCGGTAGTATGTAGGGACATAGGCCCGGGTAGCATGTAGGGACATAGGCCCGGGTACATGTAGGGACATAGGCCCGGGTATACATGTAGGGACATAGGCCCGGGAAACATGTAGGAAAATAGGCCCGGGTAACATGTAGGGACATAGGCCCGGGTATACATGTAGGGACATAGGCCCGGGTATACATGTAGGGACATAGGCCCGGGTAACATGTAGGGACATAGGCCCGGGTATACATGTAGGGACATAGGCCCGGGTATACATGTAGGGACATAGGCCCGGGTAGCATGTAGGGACATAGGCCCGGGTAACATGTAGGGACATAGGCCCGGGTATACATGTAGGGACATAGGCCCGGGTAGCATGTAGGGACATAGGCCGGTAACATGTAGGGACATAGGCCCGGGTATACATGTAGGGACATAGGCTCGGGTATACATGTAGGGACATAGGCCCGGGTAGCATGTAGGGATATAGGCCCGGGTAGTATGTAGGGACATAGGCCCGGGAAACATGTAGGGACATAGGCCCGGGTAGCATGTAGGGACATAGGCCCGGGTAGTATGTAGGGACATAGGCCCGGGTAGTATTTAGGGACATAGGCCCGGGTAGCATGTAGGGACATAGGCCCGGGTAGCATGTAGGGACATAGGCCCGGGTAGCATGTAGGGACATAGGCCCGGGCAACATGTAGGGACATAGGCCCGGGTAGCATGTAGGGACATAGGCCCGGGTAGTATGTAGGGACATAGGCCCGGGTAGTATGTAGGGACATAGGCCCGGGTAGTATGTAGGGAAATAGGCCCGGGTAGTATGTAGGGACATAGGCCCGGGTAGCATGTAGGGACATAGGCCCGGGTAGCATGTAGGGACATAGGCCCGGGTAACATGTAGGGACATAGGCCTGGGTAGCATGTAGGGACATAGGCTCGGGTATACATGTAGGGACATAGGCCCGGGTAGCATGTAGGGACATAGGCTCGGGTATACATGTAGGGACATAGGCCCGGGTAGCATGTAGGGACATAGGCCCGGGTAACATGTAGGGACATAGGCCCGGGTATACATGTAGGGACATAGGCCCGGGTAACATGTAGGGACATAGGCTCGGGTATACATGTAGGGACATAGACCCGGATAACATGTAGGGACATAGGCCCGGGTATACATGTAGGGACATAGGCCCGGGTAGCATGTAGGGACATAGGCCCGGGTAACATGTAGGGACATAGGCCCGGGTAACATGTAGGGACATAGGCCCGGGTAACATGTAGGGACATAGGCCCGGTAATACATGTAGGGACATAGGCCCGGGTAACATGTAGGGACATAGGCCCGGGTAGCATGTAGGGACATAGGCCCGGTAACATGTAGGGACATAGGCCCGGATACATGTAGGGACATAGGCCCGGGTAACATGTAGGGACATAGGCCCGGGTATACATGTAGGGACATAGGCCCGGGTATACATGTAGGGACATAGGCCCGGGTAGCATGTAGGGACATAGGCCCGGGTAACATGTAGGGACATAGGCCGGGTATACATGTAGGGACATAGGCCCGGGTAGCATGTAGGGACATAGGCCCGGGTAACATGTAGGGACATAGGCCCGGGTATACATGTAGGGACATAGGCCCGGGTAGCATGTAGGGACATAGGCCCGGGTATATGTAGGGACATAGGCCGGGTAACATGTAGGGACATAGGCCGGGTAGATGTAGGGACATAGGCCGGGTAGTATGTAGGGACATAGGCCCGGGTAGCATGTAGGGACATAGGCCGGGTAGCATGTAGGGACATAGGCCCGGGCAACATGTAGGGACATAGGCCCGGGTAGCATGTAGGGACATAGGCCCGGGTAGTATGTAGGGACATAGGCCCGGGTAGTATGTAGGGACATAGGCCCGGGTAGTATGTAGGGACATAGGCCCGGGTAGTATGTAGGGACATAGGCCCGGGTAGCATGTAGGGACATAGGCCCGGGTAGCATGTAGGGACATAGGCCCGGGTAACATGTAGGGACATAGGCTCGGGTATACATGTAGGGAAATAGGCCCGGGAAACATGTAGGAAAATAGGCCCGGGTAGCATGTAGGGACATAGGCCCGGGTATACATGTAGGGACATAGGCCCGGGTATACATGTAGGGACATAGGCCCGGGTATACATGTAGGGACATAGGCCCGGGTATACATGTAGGGACATAGGCCCGGGTAACATGTAGGGACATAGGCCCGGGTATACATGTAGGGACATAGGCCCGGGTATACATGTAGGGACATAGGCCCGGGTAGCATGTAGGGACATAGGCCCGGGTAACATGTAGGGACATAGGCTCGGGTATACATGTAGGGACATAGGCCCGGGTAGCATGTAGGGACATAGGCGGGTAACATGTAGGGACATAGGCCCGGGTATACATGTAGGGACATAGGCCCGGGTAGCATGTAGGGACATAGGCCCGGGTATACATGTAGGGACATAGGCCCGGGTAGCATGTAGGGACATAGGCCCGGGTATACATGTAGGGACATAGGCTCGGGTATACATGTAGGGACATAGGCCCGGGTAGCATGTAGGGACATAGGCCCGGGTAGTATGTAGGGACATAGGCCCGGGAAACATGTAGGGACATAGGCCCGGGTAGCATGTAGGGACATAGGCCCGGGTAGTATGTAGGGACATAGGCCCGGGTAGTATGTAGGGACATAGGCCCGGGTAGCATGTAGGGACATAGGCCCGGGTAGCATGTAGGGACATAGGCCCGGGTAGCATGTAGGGACATAGGCCCGGGCAACATGTAGGGACATAGGCCCGGGTAGCATGTAGGGACATAGGCCCGGGTAGTATGTAGGGACATAGGCCCGGGTAGTATGTAGGGACATAGGCCCGGGTAGTATGTAGGGACATAGGCCCGGGTAACATGTAGGGACATAGGCCCGGGTAACATGTAGGGACATAGGCCCGGGTATACATGTAGGGAAATAGGCCCGGGCAACATGTAGGGACATAGGCCCGGTAATACATGTAGGGATATAGGCCCGGGTAACATGTAGGGACATAGGCCCGGGTATACATGTAGGGATATAGGCCCGGGTAACATGTAGGGACATAGGCCCGGGTATACATGTAGGGACATAGGCCCGGGTAACATGTAGGGATATAGGCCCGGGTATACATGTAGGGATATAGGCCCGGGTAGCATGTAGGGACATAGGCCCGGGTAACATGTAGGGACATAGGCCCGGGTATACATGTAGGGACATAGGCCCGGGTAACATGTAGGGACATAGGCCCGGTAATACATGTAGGGAAATAGGCCCGGTAATACATGTAGGGAAATAGGCCCGGTAATACATGTAGGGAAATAGGCCCGGTAATACATGTACGGACATAGGCCCGGTAATACATGTACGGACATAGGCCCGGTAATACATGTAGGGACATAGGCCCGGTAATACATGTACGGACATAGGCCCGGGTAACATGTAGGGACATAGACCCGGGAATACATGTAGGGAAATAGGCCCGGTAATACATGTACGGACATAGGCCCGGTAATAAATGTACGGACATATGCCCGGTAATACATGTAGGGAAATAGGCCCGGTAATACATGTACGGACATAGGCCCGGTAATACATGTACGGACATAGGCCCTGTAATACATGTAGGGAAATAGGCCCGGTAATACATGTAGGGACATAGGCCCGGTAATACATGTACGGATATAGGCCCGGTAATATATGTACGGACATAGGCCCGGTAATACATGTACGGACATAGGTCCGGTGATACATGTACGGACATAGGCCCCGTAATACATGTAGGGAAATAGGCCCGGTAATACATGTAGGGACATAGGCCCGGTAATACATGTACGGACATAGGTCCGGTAATACATGTACGGACATAGGCCCGGTAATATATGTACGGACATAGGCCCGGGCAACATGTAGGGAAATAGGCCCGGGCAACATGTAGGGACATAGGCCCGGGTAACATGTAGGGATATAGGCCCGGGTATACATGTAGGGACATAGGCCCGGGTAACATGTAGGGATATAGGCCCGGGTATACATGTAGGGACATAGGCCCGGGTAACATGTAGGGACATAGGCCCGGGTATACATGTAGGGAAATAGGCCCGGGTAATATGTAGGGACATAGGCCCGGTAATACATGTAGGGAAATAGGCCCGGTAACATGTACGGACATAGGCCCGGTAATACATGTAGGGACATAGGCCCGGGTAACATGTAGGGACATAGGCCCGGGTAGCATGTAGGGACATAGGCCCGGGTAGTATGTAGGGACATAGGCCCGGGTAGCATGTAGGGACATAGGCCCGGGTAGCATGTAGGGACATAGGCCGGGTAGTCATGTAGGGACATAGGCCCGGGTAACATGTAGGGACATAGGCCCGGGTACATGTAGGGACATAGGCCCGGGTAACATGTAGGGACATAGGCCCGGGTAGCATGTAGGGACATAGGCCCGGGTAGTATGTAGGGACATAGGCCCGGGTAGTATGTAGGGACATAGGCCCGGGTAGTATGTAGGGACATAGGCCCGGGTAGTATGTAGGGACATAGGCCCGGTAACATGTAGGGACATAGGCCCGGTAAACATGTAGGGAAATAGGCCCGGTAATACATGTAGGGAAATAGGCCCGGTAAACATGTACGGACATAGGCCCGGTAATACATGTAGGGACATAGGCCCGGTAATACATGTAGGGAAATAGGCCCGGTAATACATGTACGGACATAGGCCCGGTAACATGTAGGGACATAGGCCCGGTAATACATGTAGGGACATAGGCCCGGAATACATGTAGGGACATAGGCCCGGTAATACATGTAGGGACATAGGCCCGGTAATACATGTAGGGAAATAGGCCCGGTAATACATGTACGGACATAGGCCCGGTAATACATGTAGGGACATAGGCCCAGTAATACATGCACTGAAATAGGCCCGGTAATACATGTAGGGAAATAGGCCCGGTAATACTTGTAGGGAAATAGACCCGGTAATACATGTACGGAAACAGGCCCGGTAATACATGTAGGGAAATAGGCCCGGTAATACATGTAGGGAAATAGGCCCGGTATACATGTAGGGAAATAGGCCCGGTAATACATGTTCGGACATAGGCCCGGTAATACATGTAGGGAAATAGGCCCAGTATACATGTAAGGAAATAGACCCGGTAATACATGTACGGAAATAGGCCAGGTAATACATGTAGGGACATAGGCCCAGGTAACATGTACGGACATAGGCCCGGGTAACATGTAGGGACATAGGCCCAGTAATACATGTAGGGAAATAGGCCCGGTAATACATGTAGGGAAATAGACCCGGTAATACATGTACGGACATAGGCTCGATAATACATGTAGGGAAATAGGCCCGGTAATACATGTAGGGACATAGGCCCGGTAATACACGTAGGGACATAGGCCCGGGTAACATGTACGGACATAGGCCCGGGTAACATGTACGGATATAGGCCCGGGTAACATGTAGGGACATAGGCCCGGGTAGCATGTAGGGACATAGGCCCGGTAATACATGTAGGGACATAGGCCCGGTAATACACGTAGGGACATATGCCCGGGTAACATGTAGGGACATAGGCCCGGGTATACATGTAGGGACATAGGCCCGGGTATACATGTAGGGACATAGGCCCGGGTATACATGTAGGGACATAGGCTCGGGTATACATGTAGGGAAATAGGCCCGGGAAACATGTAGGGAAATAGGCCCGGGTAACATGTAGGGACATAGGCCCGGGTATACATGTAGGGACATAGGCCCGGGTAACATGTAGGGACATAGGCTCGGGTATACATGTAGGGACATAGACCCGGATAACATGTAGGGACATAGGCCCGGGTATACATGTAGGGACATAGGCCCGGGTAGCATGTAGGGACATAGGCCCGGGTAACATGTAGGGACATAGGCCCGGGTAACATGTACGGACATAGGCCCGGGTAACATGTAGGGACATAGGCCCGGTAATACATGTAGGGACATAGGCCCCGGTAACATGTAGGGACATAGGCCCCGGTAACATGTAGGGACATAGGCCCGGGTAGCATGTAGGGACATAGGCTCGGGTATACATGTAGGGACATAGGCCCGGGTAGCATGTAGGGACATAGGCCCGGGTAACATGTAGGGACATAGGCCCGGGTATACATGTAGGGACATAGGCCCGGGTAACATGTAGGGACATAGGCTCGGGTATACATGTAGGGACATAGACCCGGATAACATGTAGGGACATAGGCCCGGGTATACATGTAGGGACATAGGCCCGGGTAGCATGTAGGGACATAGGCCCGGGTAACATGTAGGGACATAGGCCCGGGTAACATGTACGGACATAGGCCCGGGTAACATGTAGGGACATAGGCCCGGTAATACATGTAGGGACATAGGCCCCGGTAACATGTAGGGACATAGGCCCCGGTAACATGTAGGGACATAGGCCCGGGTAGCATGTAGGGACATAGGCTCGGGTATACATGTAGGGACATAGGCCCGGGTAGCATGTAGGGACATAGGCCCGGGTAACATGTAGGGACATAGGCCCGGGTATACATGTAGGGACATAGGCCCGGGTAGCATGTAGGGACATAGGCCCGGGTAACATGTAGGGACATAGGCTCGGGTATACATGTAGGGACATAGGCCCGGGTAGCATGTAGGGACATAGGCCGGGTAACATGTAGGGACATAGGCCCGGGTAGTATGTAGGGACATAGGCCCGGGTAAAAAGTAGGGACATAGGCCTGGGTAACATGTAGGGACATAGGCCCGGGTAAAAAGTAGGGACATAGGCCTGGGTAACATGTAGGGACATGGGGCCGGGTAAAAAGTAGGGACATAGGCTAGGTATACATGTAGGGACAGTGGCTCGGGAATACATGTATGCACATATATATATAAGTGTAGAACATAGGTCCGGGTATATATGTATGAACATATAAGTGTTGAATATAGATCCGGGTATACATGTATGGACATATAAGTGTAGAACATAGGTCCGGGTATACATGTATGGACATATAAGTGTAGAACATAGGTCCGGGTATACATGTATGGACATATAAATGTTGAACATAGGTCCGGGTATACATGTATGGACATATAAGTGTAGAACATAGGTCCGGCTATACATGTATGGACATATAAGTGTAGAACATAGGTCCGGGTATACATGTATGGACATATAAGTGTAGAACATAGACCCGTGTATACATGTATGGGCATATAAGTGTAGAACATAGGCCCGGGTAATATGTAGGGACATAGGCCCGGGTATACATGTAAGGACATATAAGTGTAGAACATAGTCCCGGGTATACATGTATGGACATATAAGTGTAGAACATAGACCCGGATATACATGTATGGACATATAAGTGTAGAACATAGGTCCGGGTATACATGTATGGACATACAAGTGTAGAACATAGACCCGGGTATACATGTATGGACATACAAGTGTAGAACATATGCCCGGGTATACATGTATGGGCATATAAGTGTAGAACATAGACCCGGGTATACATATATGGACAAATAAGTGTAGAACATAGGCCCGGGTATACATGTATGGACATATAACTGTAGAACATAGGTCCGAGTATACATGTATGGACATATAAGTGTAGAACATAGGTCCGGGTATACATGTATGGACATATAAGTGTTGAATATAGGTCCGGGTATACATGTAGGGACATATAAGTGTTGAACATAGGTCCGGGTATAAATGTATGGACATATAAGTGTAGAACATTGGTCCGGGTATACATGTATGGACATATAAGTGTAGTACATAGACCCGGGTATACATGTATGGGCATATAAGTGTAGAACATAAGCCTGGGTAATATGTAGGGACATTGGCCCGGGTATACATGTAAGGACATATAAGTGTAGAACATAGGCCCGGGTAACATGTATGGACATATAAATGTAGAACATAGGCCCGGGTATAAATGTACGGACACATAAGTGTAGAACATAGGCCCGTGTATACATGTATGGACATATAAGTGTAGAACATAGGCCCGGGTATACATGTATGGACATATAAGTTTAGAACATAGACCCGGGTATACATGTATGTGCATATAAGTGTAGAACATATGCCCGGGTATACATGTCTGGACATATAAGTGTAGAACATTGACCCGGGTATACATGTATGTACATATAAGTGTAGAACATAGTTCCGGTATACATGTATGGACATATAAGTGTAGAACATATGCCCGGGTATCCATGCATGTGCATATAAGTGTAGAACATAGGCCCGGGTATACATGCATGTGCATATAAGTGTAGAACATAGGTCCGGGTAACATGTATGGACATATATAAGTGTAGAACATATGCCCGGGTATACATGTATGGACATATAAGTGTAGAACATAGGCCCGGGTATACATGTAGGAACATAGGCCCGGGTATACATGTATGGACATATAAGTGTAGAACATATGCCCGGGTATACATGTATGGACATATAAGTGTAGAACATAGGCCCGGGTATACATGTATGGACATATATAAGTGTAGAACATATGCCCGGGTATACATGTATGGACATATAAGTGTAGAACATAGGCCCGGGTATACATGTATGGGCATATAAATGTAGAACATAGGCCCGGGTATACATGTAGGAACATAGGCCCGCGTATACATGTATGGACATATAAGTGTAGAACATATGCCCGGGTATACATGTATGGACATATAAGTGTAGAACATATGCCCGGGTATACATGTATGGACATATAAGTGTAGAACATATGCCCGGGTATACATGTATGGACATATAAGTGTAGAACATAGGCCCGGGTATACATGTATGTGCATATAAATGTAGAACATAGGCCCGGGTATACATGTATGGACATATAAGTGTAGAACATATGCCCGGGTATACATGTATGGACATATAAGTGTAGAACATAGGCCCGGGTATACATGTATGGGCATATAAGTGTAGAACATAGACCCGGGTATACATGTATGGACATATAAATGTAGAACATAGACCCGGGTATACATGTATGGACATATAAGTGTAGAACATATGCCCGGGTATACATGTATGGACATATAAATGTAGAACATAGACCCGGGTATACATGTATGGACATATAAGTGTAGAACATAGGCAAGGGTATACATGTATGGACATATAAGTGTAGAACATAGGCAAGGGTATACATGTATGGACATATAAGTGTAGAACATAAGCAAGGGTATACATGTATGGACATATAAGTGTAGAACATATGCTCGGGTATACATGTATGGACATATACCCGGGTATACATGTATGGGCATATATAAGTGTAGAACATAGGCTCGGGTATACATGTAGGAACATAGGCCAGGGTATACATGTATGGACATATAAGTGTAGAACATAGACCCGGGTGTACATGTATGGACATATATAAGTGTAGAACATAGGCCCGGGTATACATGTAGGAACATAGGCCCGGGTATACATGTCTGGACATATAAGTGTAGAACATAGACCCGGGTATACATGTATGGACATATATAAGTGTAGAACATCTGCCCGGGTATACAAGTATGGGCATATAAGTGTAGAACATAGACCCGGGTATACATGTATGCACATATAAGTGTAGAACATTGACCCGGGTATACATGTATGTACATATAAGTGTAGAACATAGGCCCGGGTATCCATGCATGTGCATATAAGTGTAGAACATAGGCCCGGGTATACATGTATGTACATATAAGTGTAGAACATAGGCCCGGGTATCCATGCATGTGCATATAAGTGTAGAACATAGGCCCGGGTATACATGTATGTACATATAAGTGTAGAACATAGGCCCGGGTATCCATGCATGTGCATATAAGTGTAGATCATAGGCCCGGGTATACATGTATGTACATATAAGTGTAGAACATATGCCCGGGTATCCATGCATGTGCATATAAGTGTAGAACATAGGCCCGGGTATACATGCATGTGCATATAAGTGTAGAACATAGGTCCGGGTAACATGTATGGACATATATAAGTGTAGAACATATGCCCGGGTATACATGTATGGACATATAAGTGTAGAACATAGGCCCGGGTATACATGTAGGAACATAGGCCCGGGTATACATGTATGGACATATAAGTGTAGAACATATGCCCGGGTATACATGTATGGACATATAAGTGTAGAACATAGGCCCGGGTATACATGTATGGACATATATAAGTGTAGAACATATGCCCGGGTATACATGTATGGACATATAAGTGTAGAACATAGGCCCGGGTATACATGTAGGAACATAGGCCCGGGTATACATGTATGGACATATAAGTGTAGAACATAGGCCCGGGTATACATGTATGGGCATATAAATGTAGAACATAGGCCCGGGTATACATGTATGGACATATAAGTGTAGAACATATGCCCGGGTATACATGTATGGACATATAAGTGTAGAACATAGGCCCGGGTATACATGTATGGGCATATAAGTGTAGAACATAGACCCGGGTATACATGTATGGACATATATAAGTGTAGAACATCTGCCGGGTATACAAGTATGGGCATATAAGTGTAGAACATAGACCCGGGTATACATGTATGCACATATAAGTGTAGAACATAGGCCCGGTTATACATGTATGTGCATATAAGTGTAGAACATAGGCCCAGGTAACATGTAGAACATAGGCCCGGGTATACATGTATGTGCATATAAGTGTAGAACATAGACCCGGGTATACATTTATGGACATATAAGTTTAGAACATAGACCCAGGTGTACATGTATGGGCATATAAGTGTAGAACATAGGCCCGGGTATACATGTATGGGCATATAAGTGTAGAACATAGGCCCGGGTGTACATGTATGGACATATATAAGTGTAGAACATAGGCCCGGGTATACATGTAGGAACATAGGCCCGGGTATACATGTCTGGACATATAAGTGTAGAACATAGACCCGGGTATACATGTATGTACATATAAGTGTAGAACATAGACCCGGATATACATGTATGGACATATAAGTGTAGAACATAGGTCCGGGTATACATGTATGGACATACAAGTGTAGAACATAGACCCGGGTATACATGTATGGGCATATAAGTGTAGAACATAGACCCGGGTATACATGTATGGACATATAAGTGTAGAACATAGGTCCGAGTATACATGTATGGGCATATAAGTGTAGAACATAGGTCCGGGTATACATGTATGGACATATAAGTGTAGAACATAGGCCCGGGTATACATGTATGGGCATATGAGTGTAGAACATAGACCCGGGTATACATGTATGGGCATATAAGTGTAGAACATAGACCCGGGTATACATGTATGGACATATAAGTGTAGAACATAGGTCCGAGTATACATGTATGGACATATAAGTGTAGAACATAGGCCCGGGTATACATGTATGGGCATATATGTGTAGAACATAGACCCGGGTATACATGTATGGACATATAAGTGTAGAACATAGGTCCGGGTATACATGTATGGACAAATAAGTGTTGAATATAGGTCCGGGTATACATGTATGGACATATAAGTGTTGAACATAGGTCCGGGTATACATGAATGGATATATAAGTGTAGAACATTGGTCCGGGTATACATGTATGGACATATAAGTGTAGAACATAGACCCGGGTATACATGTATGGGCATATAAGTGTAGAACATAAGCCCGGGTAATATGTAGGGACATAGGCCCGGGTATACATGTAAGGACATATAAGTGTAGAACATAGGCCCGGGTAACATGTATGGACATATAAATGTAGAACATAGGCCCGGGTATACATGTACGGACACATAAGTGTAGAACATAGGCCCGTGTATACATGTATGGACATATAAGTGTAGAACATAGGCCCGGGTAACATGTAGGGACATATAAGTGTAGAACATAGGCCCGGGTAACATGTAGGGACATATAAGTGTAGAACATAGGTCCGGGTATACATGTATGGACATATAAGTGTAGAACATAGGCCCGGGTATACATGTATGGACAGATAAGTGTAGAACATAGGCCCGGGTATACATGTATGGACATATAAATGTAGAACATAGGCCCGGG
>JABXNX010001411.1:0-12781 GCA_014843695.1 Archivesica marissinica | reverse complement strand
ATCACAACAATCCTTATTATTAGTATCACACCAGTCATTATCCTTTATATCACAACAATCCTTATTATTAGTATCACACCAGTCATTATCCTTTATATCTCAACAATCCTTATTATTAGTATCACACCAGTCATTATCCTTTATATCTCAACAATCCTTATTATTAGAATATTAGTATCACACCAATCATTATCCTTTATATCATAACAATCCTTATTATTAGTATCACACCAGTCATTATCCTTTATATCACAACAATCCTTATTATTAGTATCACACCAGTCATTATCCTTTATATCTCAACAATCCTTATTATTAGTATCACACCAATCATTATCCTTTATATCACAACAATCTTTATTATTTTAATACTAGATAAGATGACAACACTCGATCAAGAAATACACAATTTTATTACGTACTAACATGGTATCTATGATATCTACTAAACTATATATGTGGATAGAATAGGCCGCCGCTCAAGACAATACCGGATACCTGTGAATGTCTGTAAATCCTGTCGACCGAAAGGAAAACGGATGCTATATGCTATTTGATTATAAGATCTCACTTATTATTCTATTACTTTACGAGATGTACCACGCTATTTACGGTGCAAGCCACAAGCCGTGGCTGTGCGTAACATACCGACCCAACTGTACATCGATCAACAATCAGATCCCGATCCCATCCACACCGGATACCACGTGAGTGAATGAGACCGCAATCCGAAGCCGATCGAATATACAGCATGGAAAGCATCACACCGATGCAACAACACTGAACCACCAACCGTGGCCGTATCATACGGATTTACTTTGCCACACACCGTGGCAGTGAGTACACAACCAACTTACTCTGCCACAAGCGGTGGCAGTACACAACCAACTTACTCTGCCACAAGCGGTGACAGTACACAACCAACTTACTCTGCCACAAACCGTGACAGTACACAACCAACTTACTCTGCCACAAACCGTGACAGTACACAACCAACTTACTCTGCCACAAGCCGTGACAGTACTCAACCAACTTACTCTGCCACAAGCTGTGACAGTACACAACCAACTTACTCTGCCACACGCCGTGACAGTACACAACCAACTTACTCTGCCACAAGCCGTGACAGTACACAACCAACTTACTCTGCCACAAGCCGTGACAGTACACAACCAACTTACTCTGCCACAAGCCGTGACAGTACACAACCAACTTACTCTGCCACATGCCGTGGCAGTGAGTACACAACCAACTTACTCTGCCACAAGCCGTGACAGTACACAACCAACTTACTCTGCCACAAGCCGTGACAGTACACAACCAACTTACTCTGCCACAAGCCGTGACAGTGCGTGAATCAGCTTCGGTCCAAAAGTATCACGCAACTATACTACAGCGTATATATATAGCAATATAAGCAAAGCAAAAACAGCGCAGGAATTGGCATTAGAGGAGGGTAAAACCTACCCAGCGGACCCACTGATCAACCGTACCTTTTTCCGTAGTACATCGTAAAATCTCAACCAATTTAGATTCCCAATCAGAGGTCCCTCATTCCCAAGTTGGATTGATTCCCAGAAACGAGAAGAGGAGCCCTGATCGGTTAAACACATTTAAACTACACTAATTATTTAATGTTATAAGAAGAAACCTATGAAGGATCCGTTTGCCTCTCGGTCGACTGAATTTTTTCCGGCCACAATAAATTTCTACCCCAAAAAATTCCTAAAAGAACAATCTTAATTATTTAACATGCTATCCCTAAAATAGTAGAGATAGAACTCGAACTCCACATCATTAAGATGAATTCCGTCGTGACAGAAGAAACTAGTTTTTTGCATCGATGTCGGGCACGCAGATGTATTTATCTAGACTTTTAATTAAATGATGGCCAATTCTGTTGACCCGTTGGCGCTTTTTTCCATAGCGTCATATGTATCCGATGCGCCCCCCAGACCTGCCTCTGTAGAATATCTAACCAGACTAAGATGGCCTCGGGGAACGCGTCGCGAATATATGTTAGCTCGCTATGAATAAAATCTTTGATTTCCAAAATTGATAAGGTTGAAAAGTCATTTCCACCAAGGTTAATAATAATTTTAGGTTGAGGGGAAAAACATTACTTTCATTTCTAATTCCTAACCACCCCCCGTTTGAAATATTGACATTGACTGGTAACATAATTCTGTACTTTTATATCCCCTCCTAAAAAGTCATCCGAATAGTGAATTAAATTTGAAGACTTCAAATTTGATACTCTATGCTCCATATATACGCCTTTCTACGCCTCTGTCCGCTCTCCATATATACGCCTTATTACGAGTGTACCGATTCCCCCATATATACGCCATTCTACACATGTACACTATCCCCATATATACGCCTTTCTACGCCTGCTACTTTAAATGCCCCACAACAACACACGATTGCAAAAGGACTCCCGAGAAGCGGTTTAATATCAACATATAACATTTACAAATTGATTACCGTCCAAAAAACATCCTGTTTCTATTGAAGAATTTAAAAAAAACACTGAATGACGATGCATGGGTTTTCCTAAGTAAGTAGGCTATTCACGCGTGCGCGAGATTTAACTTTCAATGGAAATTTTTTACATATGTATAGCAAGCATGTGCTTCAACAACTGTCAAGGTCGCAAGTTTAAAACTACCTACAGTACAGTATTCAGTATTAATAAATCTCGTGTCATAGGTCATAGTTCACTGCCCTGTGTGATCGCAGCTGTGAAAACAATACATGATCGGTTTACTTTGAAGTATTGTACACAGGGCAATAAAACACAGATGTCACATGCGTTTACGAGGGGATTATCTGCTGATCAAAGTAAGTCAATCAGTGGGTCCCTCAAATTGTCACCAAGCAGTAAACAGGATACCCGTCGGCAATATTGTCCCTTCGGAATAAATGATCGAATTTATGGAAATTATTTGAAATTAATGGCTACCAGTATTTCTTTTGACAGTGACTCGGGCGATG
Source organism: Archivesica marissinica (assembly GCA_014843695.1). Classification (NCBI taxonomy): domain Eukaryota; kingdom Metazoa; phylum Mollusca; class Bivalvia; order Venerida; family Vesicomyidae; genus Archivesica; species Archivesica marissinica. The sequence goes on along the minus strand of JABXNX010001411.1, from coordinate 9,784 downwards.
AGTCTGATTTTTCGGGTTTTGGTGACTCCGATATCGATGTGCCGTATGTACATGAGCAGTCATCGGATGACAGCTCCGACGAAGATGAACAGGTTGATCCTGGGGCCAGTCCCGTCCGGCTGTACGCTTGTGGGATTGTTAGGGTAAACCGCTTGGGATACCCAAAGGACCTAAAGAAGCCCCGGGAAGTTAGGGATCGTGGGGACATGAAGATATTACAGAAGGGCGACTCAAACCTGACTGCCACTGTGTGGAAGGACAAGCGCCTCGTTTATCACCTGTCCACGTTGAGCAACCCAACCGACATCCATGATGCCCAACGTCGAGTACATGGACAGGTACTTCGACAGGTACTTCGACTCCAGCAGCCACACAGTGTGTATGCCTACAACCAGTTTATGGGTGGTGTTGATCTCCATGACCAGTTCCGGGCGAAGTACAGTGTGGGGAGGAATGGGAAGAAATGGTGGAGATACCTCTTCTGGTTCATGCTGAACTGTTGCATCATCAATGCGAACATTATGTACCAGATGGTCTCCCGCAGAGTGACGAAACGGAAGAGATTTGCGCATCTGAACTTCCGTCAGGAGCTTGTCCGTGGTTTGATTGGAGGGTTTGCAAAGAGAAAGCGATCGCGAGGGGATGCACAGAACCAAGGTGGTGCAGTCGGCCAAGAGAACATTGTGGCTCATGTATCCTGCTATATGGAATCACGCCGTACAACATGCAAGTATCACTCGCGTGTTCTAAAGGAGCGCAGGGAGACTGTATATGGATGTTCTGTGTGCAAGGTTCATTTATGCAGGGATGGATGTCACGCGCGCTACCATGCCCTGTAACTGAGAATACTCTTTCATTGCAATATATCATGTGAAAAAACAGTGTCATTATCATTACAATCACATAGTCATTAGTTGTGCTCATTGAAACAAATGGAATTACATAGACAATAGTTGTGTTCATTCATACATACAAGTGGAATTACATAGACAATAGTTGTGTTCATTCATATATACAAATGGAATTACATAGTCATTAGTTGTGCTCATTCATACATACAAAGTGGAATTACATAGTCAATAGTTGTGCTCATTCATACATACAAATGGAATTACGCTATAATAAATTGTCTACGCTAATTGAAGATGACACCGTCCAGGTACTACTATAAATTCTAGTAAGTTCTGATATTTTACTTTCTTTTCGATGAAGCACTGGGCCTACTATATATAAGACTATGTTTGTAAATTATTAATAATTTTGTTATTTCTATTGCCATCTCCAATATGAATGTTTGTTATTTATAATGTTACATTTTGTGACTATGTAATAAGGTATTATATTGAAAACAAAAACAAAAAACAATTGGTATAGAGAACATTTTTTTCTGAAAATCTGGTGTTCTTTGTATATAACTGGCCATTTATGATAGAAATACTTTTCACACCATCATGAATTTAATATCACCAGACAGAGAATTTAATTCTCTAAAAACTATCTGTTGGTCAAAAAAAGATTGCATGATGTCTTGACACAATAATATTGGTTCAAACAAGGCAGGTGTAAATTGGCCCCACTTTCTCCAATAATGTGTATGGACACAGTGTCACTATGGTCAACTGTTATCTATTGGTTATTGATTACTAATACACTGATAATGGTATTGATTTAAATGGCCTATATAGCTATATTGGTATGGAGCATAGAGTTAACACAATATTCCAAAAATCTGGCAAACCTCACACAATTTATGTTATACAGCTTATCAAGCTCCAAATGTTTTCGTCAAAATAAATTTCTTGAATGAAAAACCCAATATATTCCGTGGTCTATACACACGTGACGCTACATTCCGTTGTCTACATACACACACGTGACGCTACATTCAGTTGTCTACATACACACACGTGACGCTACATCAGTGGTCTACATACACACGTGACGCTACATCCAGTGGCCTACATACACACGTGACGCTACATCCAGTGGCCTACATACACGCGTGACGCTACATCCAGTGGCCTACATACACGCGTGACGCTACATCCAGTGGCCTACATACACGCGTGACGCTACATCCAGTGGGTGGCCTACATACACGCGTGACGCTACATCCAGTGGCCTACATTCACGCGTGACGCTACATTCAGTGGCCTATATACACATGTGACGCTACACTCAGTGGCCTATATACACGCGTGACACTACACTCAGTGGCCTATATACACGCGTGACGCTACACTCAGTGGTCTATATACACACGTGACGCTACACTCAGTGGTCTATATACACACGTGACGCTACACTCAGTGGTCTATATGCACACGTGACGCTACACTCAGTGGTCTATATACACACGTGACGCTACACTCAGTGGTCTATATACACACGTGACGTTACACTCAGTGGTCTATATACACACATGGCGCTACACTCAGTGGTCTATATACACACATGACGCTACACTCAGTGGTCTATATACACACATGACACTACACTCAGTTCTCTGTATACACACATGACACTACATCCAGTTCTCTGTACGCACATGACACTACATCCAGTTCTCTGTATGCACATGACACTGCATTCAGTTCTCTGTACGCACATGACACTACATTCAGTTCTCTGTACACACATGACACACACTGCATTCAGTTCTCTGTACACACATGACACTACATTCAGTTCTCTGTACACACATGACACTACATTCAGTTATCATGACACACATTCAGTTCTCTGTACACACATGACGATACATTCAGTTATCATGACACACATTCAGTTCTCTGTACACACATGACGATACATTCAGTTATCATGACACACATTCAGTTCTCTGTACACACATGACACTACATTCAGTTATCATGACACATATTCAGTTCTCTGTACACACATGACGATACATTCAGTTCTCTGTACACACATGACACTACATTCAGTTCTCTGTACACACATGACAATACATTCAGTTCTCTGTACACACACGACGATACATTCAGTTATCTGTACACACATGACACTACATTCAGTTCTCTGTACACACATGACACTACATTCAGTTATCTGTACACACATGACACTACATTCAGTTATCTGTACACACATGACACACATTCAGTTCTCTGTACACACATGACACTACATTCAGTTCTCTGTACACACATGATGATACATTCAGTTCTCTGTACACACATGACACTACATCCAGTTCTCTGTATGCACATGACACTGCATTCAGTTCTCTGTACACACATGACACACATTCAGTTCTCTGTACACACATGACACTACATTCAGTTCATGACACTACATTCAGTTCTCTGTACACACATGACACTACATTCAGTTATCTGTACACACATGACACTACATTCAGTTCTATGTACACACATGACGATACATTCAGTTCTCTGTACACACATGACACTACATTCAGTTATCTGTACGCACATGACACTACATTCAGTTATCTGTACACACATGACACTACATTCAGTTATCTGTACACACATGATGATACATTCAGTTCTCTGTACACACATGATGATACATTCAGTTCTCTGTACACACATGACACTACATTCAGTTATCTGTACACACATGACACTACATTCAGTTCTATGTACACACATGACGATACATTCAGTTCTCTGTACACACATGACGATACATTCAGTTCTCTGTACACACATGACGATACATTCAGTTCTCTGTACACACATGACGATACATTCAGTTCTCTGTACACACATGACGATACATTCAGTTCTCTGTACACACATGACGATACATTCAGTTCTCTGTACACACATGACGATACATTCAGTTCTCTGTACACACATGACGATACATTCAGTTCTCTGTACACACATGACGATACATTCAGTTCTCTGTACACACATGACGATACATTCAGTTCTCTGTACACACATGACGATACATTCATACACACATGACGATACATTCAGTTCTCTGTACACACATGACATACATTCAGTTCTCTGTACACAATGACGATACATTCAGTTCTCTGTACACACATGACGATACATTCAGTTCTCTGTACACACATGACAATACATTCAGTTCTCTGTACACACATGACAATACATTCAGTTCTCTGTACACACATGACACTACATTCAGTTCTCTGTACACACATGACACTACATTCAGTTCTCTGTACACACATGACAATACATTCAGTTCTCTGTACACACATGACACTACATTCAGTTCTCTGTACACACATGACACTGAATACATTCAGTTCTCTGTACACACATGACACTACATTCAGTTATCTGTACACACATGACACACATTCAGTTCTCTGTACACACATGACACACATTCAGTTCTCTGTACACACATGACTACATTCAGTTATCTGTACACACTGACACACATTCAGTTCTCTGTACCACATGACGATACATTCAGTTCTATGTACACACATGACGATACATTCAGTTCTCTGTACACACATGCCGATACATTCATACACACATGACAATACATTCAGTTCTCTATACACACATGACGATACATTCGGTTCTCTGTACACACGACGATACATTCAGTTCTCTGTACACACGACGATACATACAGTTCTCTGTACACACATGACGATACATTCAGTTCTATGTACACACATGACAATACATTCAGTTCTCTGTACACACATGACGATACATTCATACACACATGACAATACATTCAGTTCTCTATACACACATGACGATACATTCGGTTCTCTGTACACACGACAATACATTCAGTTCTCTATACACACATGACGATACATTCGGTTCTCTGTACACACGACGATACATTCGGTTCTCTGTACACACGACGATACATTCAGTTCTCTATACACACATGACGATACATTCGGTTCTCTGTACACACATGATGATACATTCAGTTCTCTGTACACACATGACGATACATTCATACACACATGACAATACATTCAGTTCTCTATACACACATGACGATACATTCGGTTCTCTATACACACATGACGATACATTCAGTTCTCGGTACACACATGACGATACATTCATACACACATGACAATACATTCAGTTCTCTATACACACATGACGATACATTCAGTTCTCTGTACACACGACGATACATTCAGTTCTCTGTACACACACGACAATACATTCAGTTCTCTGTACACACATGACAATACATTCAGTTCTCTATATACACATGACAATACATTCAGTTCTATGTACACACATGACAATACATTCAGTTCTATGTACACACATGACGATACATTCAGTTCTCTATATACACATGACAATACATTCAGTTCTCTGTACACACATGCCAATACATTCATACACACATGACAATACATTCAGTTCTCTATATACACATGACAATACATTCATTTCTCTATATACACATGACAATACATTCAGTTCTCTATATACACATGACAATACATTCAGTTCTCTATACACACATGACAATACATTCAGTTCTCTATATACACGTGACAATACATTCAGTTCTCTATATACACATGACAATACATTCAGTTCTCTATATACACATGACGATACATTCAGTTATCGTAAGACGTCACTACACTAATTAATACTGAGATGTATATGACGTAATTAACTGATGTGACTAGTAAACTTGCCATGTTAAGATTAGCATGTCAAACAGTGATGTCTACACTCAGTTATCTATTCCATTATCCCAACACCAATATTATTTATTTTGGACCACTAAGCTGGGGCAATTACTTGTCTCATTCAATTCTCTAAACGAAATTGCTCATCATAAGTACGCCATGCTAAATTACCCTGGCGTGACGCACAATACCTGATGTTAAACATATATGTAACATTTCGTAAACTCTATCCGAGTAGTTTGAAAGATAAATATAAACGTAAATTATGAAAGCGTTGTTGGTCCGTTAACTCCGGATTTAATACCGTAGAGCGTAAGTTTTTTCGTTTCTCGGACTACGTGGCCCAGTGTATTGCATTGGAAAGCCGTGTAAACATTTAACAAAAAAGACGCATCCGCCTTGTAAAACTGTACATAACTTTTTAAAGCCGTAATATTTACCGGAGTTTTCTCTAAACAGCGAATATTTTCCCCACGTGACTATTATGTGTGGTTATTGAAGTTGCCCCTACCTCAAAAACTTGAACGGGGGCCCCTGCCCCGAAAGGGGATCCTAGCCCCTGTCCTAGTAGCTCTAAACGTGCTAGAGTTATTATTGGTACAGTTCACCGATGAATGAGGGCCTGAGCACGTGGAACAAATGTGAAAATCTACAATTCGGCCAAGTGCAATTACCCTTGTTAAATTCATTACACGTGTAACTATGAGGATTAGATTGATTTCTATCATTAAACCAATTGGTCCCTTGAGTTGGCCTAAGTTGAATACAGCGCCACCATAAATCATTCTATATTCACCAGGGGGCTTTTTGGGCACCAGGCCTGTCGCAAAAACTATTAAATTAGGTGATGGGCGAGTGTTAAAAGATCCTGCAACTCTACCTGCGTGAACCTCCTTGTTTATTATAGCCTTTTAATAATAAAGCCAATTTAACATAGTCACCCTTGAAAATCTTCTGTTCGAGGGCCGTCGGCATATGAGCCGCTAAATCATCGTCTGCTAAAAGAATATTATTTAGAGAGCTGTTACTGGTTACTACGCCCAGAAGCATTTGGTGATTACAACAATTTCTAAGATTATCAGGTTGGGACGGGTTGCCACACCCCATTACGCCATTTAAAATATCCACAGCGGGGATACCGGTATTCCCAGCATCCTCGCCAGTGTTTCGGCGTTGTAATACTTGTTCAAAATCAAGAACACGGGTATGAATACAATTATTACCTCCATGTGCTTCCAAAGCACGCTCGTCAACAGCATTCTCCTCGACCAAATGTTGAGGTTCTACATCCTCCCGTCTCCGTTTTATTCCACTATCCGGAGCTCTAGCAGGCCTAGGAGGGTCAGGCTGTTCTGGAGGTGCCACTACCCTGTTCCTCAGTACTGGTCTAGCAGTTGGCTGACGCCTTCCAGCACCATGTGGCATCTTGATAATTTCAATTACTATTCACTATAACAAATACAGTCCGACTGTCGGAGAATATCTAAGCACGTGACATTAGCACGATTTTTTCCAACTATACCCCCCCCGGTTGGTACCCGACTTTGATACCTTCGTACTGCTATACAAACAGAAACAGAAAAATCGGTCGACTATGACTAATGTTATTTGAACAAAGCCGGTGCGTAGCCAACCACATTTCTGAAGGGGATCTCGAAAAATAACTGAAATTATTTATATTCTGAAATAATTTTGGATTATTAGTATCACTTATTATCCTTTATATCACAACAATCCTTATTATTAGTATCACACCAGTCATTATCCTTTATATCACAACAATCCTTATTATTAGTATCACACCAATCATTATCCTTTATATCTCAACAATCCTTATTATTAGTATCACACCAGTCATTATCCTTTATATCTCAACAATCCTTATTATTAGTATCACACCAGTCATTATCCTTTATATCACAACAATCCTTATTATTAGTATCACACCAGTCATTATCCTTTATATCACAACAATCCTTATTATTAGTATCACACCAGTCATTATCCTTTATATCACAACAATCCTTATTATTAGTATCACACCAGTCATTATCCTTTATATCACAACAATCCTTATTATTAGTATCACACCAGTCATTATCCTTTATATCACAACAATCCTTATTATTAGTATCACACCAATCATTATCCTTTTTATCAAAACAATTCTTATCAGTATTATCATTTTTACAACAATTTTTTCGATATGATCATTTCCAAACAGTTCTAATTTGATCATGATCTAGGCGATCCTTATCATTGATTATAACAGTCCTTATTATTACAACATTCCTTACCTTCTTTATTTTGTCCTTATCGTTATCATTGTCTTATTATTATCACAATATGTCCTAGTCATTTATATCACCACACTATAGTCCCCTTATAAATCACAATGGATCTGTATCCTTATAAAATTAATTAATATTGTGATGTTCCAGTCCTCATATATCTTTCCTCAGATGTACATCCCAGGTATACCGATTACTGACATATCAATAATGTGTGTATGTGTGTTTAAAAAAGAGGCTATGTAAATAATGTTCATTCTCAATTAAGCATAATATTATATATTTTATTGTATGCAATATCAGTTAGTAAGAAATAAATAATAACCGAATCAATAAGTGTGGCGCCCGTGGTCCAGTGGTAGAATGTCAGATTTGGAATTGAACGGTCCCGTTTTTGATTACTAGGTCAGGCCACTTATGTAGTGTCATCGAGCAAGGCACCTCACACACATTGCTTTAAGTACCGGTTAAGTCGGCTAAGCCTGCCCAGGAAAACTTGTCCAGGTCCCCAGAAGGGGTTTGACATTAATGGGGCATACATACCAAAATGAAAGCAACAACACTGACCTCCATCGTTTATTTACGCGCCGATACCAATTATCAGGGACAATGTTAATTTCGCCTCAGAAGTTTATACCAGTAGCCATACATACCATAAGGCAATCATGTGACGGCACATGGGTGGCGGACACCTGACAAATGCAGTCATGACTACACAAATGAAATTTACGAGTGTAATGAAAAAAGAAAAAGTTTTGAATACATTACGATTACTTTGCCAATAGAAACAACATATCAGCTTGGTTTTGCCATAGCCAGTTGCGGATGTTCGACAGAAATAGTCAATAGTAAACAGAAATTGAGCATGTGCAGTTCATTTGGATGTATTCTGATATCAGCGCTAATTAGTAGTCATCACCGATATTAGCCAATTACGGTCACTGTGGATACGACTTTCTATGCTTCTTTGCCTGCCACTGCTTTTCATATGTGTTAATCAGTAGTATTTATACAATCGTGCACATTCACTTAATGTCGTGAATAAGGTTATGCTTGAGTAATTTAATCATCACTCATTTTCCTGTAAACCATGTTTTCTACAAAGCTGGAAATGATTTTGTCCGCCAGATTCTATGTTGTTGCGGCATCCCACATGGTGTGATGTCATTTGTATACCGGTGTGGAATTTCAGTTAAGGAGGTGACAACTGTACAGGTGGCACTTTAGATACAACTTGTCCCAACGCAATGGAAGATATTCTTATCAAATGGTTCAAACAAAGTAACCTTATTTGCATTTTTGTATGAAGAATATAATTATAGTGTGTGCCTGTAGTCTAATCCTCAGTGTCTGGCCGTTATCGCCTCTATTATGAACGACATTTCTGAATATATTGATAACAACCCAAATTGAATATCAAAATAATTGTTAGAATTTGTATATGTTAAATAATTATGATGCTTATTTAGAGAATGTAGGACATTTGCCCCCCGGACATTTGCCCCCCCAGTCCAAAAATGGCAGGGTGGACAATTGCCCCCCAGTCGAAATGTAGGGGCGGACATTTGCCCCCCAGTTGAAATGGCAGCTAGGACATTTGCCCCCCAGTCAATATGTAGGGGCGGACAATTGCCCCTCAATGGAAATGGCAGCTAGGACATTTGCCCCCCAGTCGAAATGGCAGTTAGGACATTTGCCCCCTAGTGAACAATTTGAGGTATGACAAGGTGTGACAAGATTACAACACATGTCTCGTGAAATTAAAACAGATAACAGATTAATGTCAATGTCAACACACTCTTGGCATGATTATCAATGTTTG
>JABXNX010001410.1:0-55528 GCA_014843695.1 Archivesica marissinica | reverse complement strand
TAATGTGTGAGGGACATACTGTCATGTAATGTATGAGATACATACTGTCATGTAATGTGTGAAGACATACTGTCATGTAATATATGAGGTACATAATGTCATGTAATGTGTGAGGGACATACTGACATGTAATGTGTGAGAGACATACTGTCATGTAATGTATGACAGACATACTGACATGTAATGTGTGAGGGACATACTGTCATGTAATGTATGAGATACATAATGCCATGTAATGTGTGAGATACATACTGTCATGTAATGTATGAGGGACATACTGTCATGTAATGTGTGAGAGACATACTGTCATGTAATGTGTGAGAGACATAATGTCATGTAATGTATGACATACATACTGTCATGTAATGTTTGAGGGACATACTGTCATGTAATATATGAGATACATACTGTCTTGTAATGTGTGAGAGACATACTGTCATGTAATGTATGAGGTACATACTGTCATGTAATGTGTGAGGGACATACCGTCATGTAATGTGTGAGATACATACTGTCATGTAATGTGTGAGGGACATAATGTCATGTAATGTATGAAGTACATACTGTCATGTAATATGTGAGGTACATAATGTCATGTAATGTGTGAGAGACATACTGTCATGTAATGTGTGAGAGACATAATGACATGTAATGTGTGATAGACATACTGTCATGTAATGTGTGAGGTACATAATGCCATGTAATGTGTGAGGTACATACTGTCATGTAATGTGTGAGAGACATACTGTCATGTAATGTGTGATGGACATACTGTCATGTAATGTGTGAGGGACATACTGTCATGTAATGTGTGAGGTATATAATGTCATGTAATGTGTGAGGGACATACTGTCATGTAATGTGTGAGAGACATACTGTCATGTCATGTGTGAGGGACATACTGTCATGTAATGTGTGAGGGACATACTGTCATGTAATGTGTGAGGACATACTGTCATGTAATGTGTGAGAGACATACTGTCTTGTAATGTATGACAGACATACTGTCATGTAATGTGTGAGGGACATACTGTCTTGTAATGTATGAGAGACATACTGTCTTGTAATGTGTGAGAGACATACTGTCTTGTAATGTATGAGGGACATACTGTCTTGTAATGTGTGAGGGACATACCGTCATGTAATGTGTGAGGGACATACTGTCATGTAATGTGTGAGGGACATATTGTCAGGTAATGTATGAGGTACATACTGTCATGTAATGTGTGAGGGACATACTGTCATGTAATGTGTGAGGGACATACTGTCATGTAATGTGTGAGGCATATACTGTCATGTAATGTGTGAGGTACATACTGTCATGTAATGTGTGAGGTATATACTGTCATGTAATGTGTGAGGGACATACTGTCATGTAATGTATGAGGTACATACTGTCATGTAATGTGTGAGGGACATACTGTCATGTAATGTATGAGGGACATACTGTCATGTAATGTGTGAGGAACATACTGTCATGTAATGTGTGAGAGACATACTGTCATGTAATGTGTGAGGGACATACTGTCTTGTAATGTGTGAGAGACATACTGTCTTGTAATGTATGAGAGACATACTGTCATGTAATGTGTGACGGACATACTGTCTTGTAATGTGTGAGAGACATAATGTTGTGTAATGTATGAGGGACATACTGTCATGTAATGTGTGAGGTATATACAGTCATGTAATGCGAGAGGTATATACTGTCATGTAATGTGCGAGGGACATACTGTCATGTAATGTGTGAGGTATATACAGTCATGTAATGTGTGAGGTATATACAGTCATGTAATGTGTGAGGGACATACGGTCATGTAATGTGTGAGGTATATACTGCCATGTAATGTGTGAGGTATATACAGTCATGTAATGTGTGAGGTATATACAGTCATGTAAAGTGTGAGGGACATACTGTCATGTAATGTGTGAGGGACATACTGTCTTGTAATGTATGAGAGACATAATGTCTTGTAATGTGTGAGGGACATACTGTCTTGTAATGTATGAGAGACGTACTGTCTTGTAATGTGTGAGAGACATACTGTCTTGTAATGTATGAGGGACATACTGTCTTGTAATGTGTGAGGGACATAGTGTCATGTAATGTTTGAGAGACATACTGTCTTGTAATGTATGAGAGACATACTGTCATGTAATGTGTGAGGGACATACTGTCATGTAATGTGTGAGAGACATACTGTCATGTAATGTATGAGGGACATACTGTCATGTAATGTGTGAGGGACATACCGTCATGTAATGTGTGAGAGACATACTGTCATGTAATGTATGAGGTACATACTGTCATGTAATGTGTGAGGTATATACTGTCATGTAATGTGTGAGGTACATACTGTCATGTAATGTGTGAGGTATATACTGTCATGTAATGTGTGAGGTACATACTGTCATGTAATGTGTGAGGTACATACTGTCATGTAATGTGTGAGGTATATACTGTCATGTAATGTGTGAGGGACATACTGTCATGTAATGTGTGAGGTATACTGTCATGTAATGTATGAGGACATACTGTCATGTAAAGTGTGAGGGACATACTGTCATGCAATGTGTGAGGTACATACTGTCATGTAATGTGTGAGATACATACTGTCATGTAATGTATGAGGGACATACTGCTTGTAATGTGTGAGGGACATACTGTCATGTAATGTGTGAGGGACATACTGTCATGTAATGTGTGAGGGACATACTGTCATGTAATGTATGAGAGACATACTGTCATGTAATGTGTGAGGGACATACTGTCATGTAATGTATGAGGGACATACTGTCATGTAATGTGTGAGGGACATACTGTCATGTAATGTGTGAGGGACATACTGTCATGTAATGTGTGAGGGACATACTGTCATGTAATGTGTGAGGGACATACTGTCATGTAATGTGTGAGGGACATACTGTCATGTAATGTGTGAGGTATATACTGTCATGTAATGTGTGAGGGACATACTGTCATGTAATGTGTGAGGTATATACTGTCATGTAATGTTGAGGGACATACTGTCATGTAATTATGAGGTACATACTGTCATGTAATGTGTGAGAGACATACTGTCATGTAATGTATAAGGGACATACTGTCATGTAATTGTGAGGAACATACTGTCATGTAATGTGTGAGGGACAAACTGTCATGTAATGTTGAGGACATACTGTCATGTAATGTGTGAGAGACACACTGTCATGTAATGTGTGAGGGACATACTGTCATGTAATGTATGAGAACATACTGTCATGTAATGTGTGAGAGACATACTGTCATGTAATGTGTGAGACATACTGTCATGTAATGTGTGAGGGACATACTGTCATGTAATGTGTGAGAGACATACTGTCATGTAATGTGTAATGGACATACTGTCATGCAATGTGTGAGGTACATACTGTCATGTAATGTGTGAGGTACATACAGTCATGTAATGTGTGAGGTACATACAGTCATGTAAAGTATGAGAGACATAATGTCATGTAATGTATGAGAGACATACTGTCTTGTAATGTATTAGAGACATAATGTATTGTAATGTGTGAGGGACATACTGTCATGTAATATATGAGAGACATACAGTCTTGTAATGTATGAGAGACATACTGTCATGTAATGTATGAGGGACATACTGTCTTGTAATGTATGAGAGACATACTGTCATGTAATGTGTGAGAGACATACTGTCTTGTAATGTATGAGGGACATACTGTCTTGTAATATGTGAGGGACATACCGTCATGTAATGTGTGAGAGACATACTGTCATGTAATGTATGAGGTACATACTGTCATGTAATGTGTGAGGTATATACTGTCATGTAATGTGTGAGGTACATACTGTCATGTAATGTGTGAGGTATATACTGTCATGTAATGTGTGAGGTATATACTGTCATGTAATGTGTGAGGTACATACTGTCATGTAATGTGTGAGGTATATACTGTCATGTAATGTGTGAGGGACATACTGTCATGTAATGTGTGAGGTATATACTGTCATGTAATGTATGAGGTACATACTGTCATGTAAAGTGTGAGGGACATACTGGCATGCAATGTGTGAGGTACATACTGTCATGTAATGTGTGAGGTACATACTGTCATGTAATGTATGAGGGACATACTGCCTTGTAATGTGTGAGGGACATACTGTCATGTAATGTGTGAGGGACATACTGTAATGTAATGTGTGAGGGACATACTGTCATGTAATGTATGAGGGATATACTGTCATGTAATGTGTGAGGGACATACTGTCATGTAATGTGTGAGGTACATACTGTCATGTAATGTATGAGGGACATACTGTCATGTAATGTGTGAGGGACATACTGTCATGTAATGTGTGAGGGACATACTGTCATGTAATGTATGAGGGACATACTGTCATGTAATGTGTGAGGGACATACTGTCATGTAATGTGTGAGGTACATACTGTCATGTAATATATGACGGACATACTGTCATGTAATTTGTGAGGAACATACTGTCATGTAATGTATGAGGGACATACTGTCATGTAATGTGTGAGGTATATTCTGTCATGTAATGTGTGAGGTACATACTGTCATGTAATGTATGAGGGCCATACTGTCATGTAATGTATGAGGGACATACTGTCATGTAATGTGTGAGGGACATACTGTCATGTAATGTATGAGGGACATACTGTCATGTAATGTGTGAGGGACATACTGTCATGTAATGTATGAGGTAAATACTGTCATGTAATGTGTGAGGGACATACTGTCATGTGATGTGTGAGAGACATACTGTCTTGTAATGTGTGAGAGACATACTGTCATGTAATGTGAGAGGGACATACTGTCATGTAATGTGTGAGAGACATACTGTCATGTAATGTGTAATGGACATACTGTCATGCAATGTGTGAGGTACATACTGTCATGTAATGTGTGAGGTACATACTGTCATGTAATGTGTGAGGGACATACTGTCTTGTAATGTATGAGAGACATACTGTCTTGTAATGTGTGAGAGACATACTGTCTTATAATGTATGAGGGACATACTGTCTTGTAATATGTGAGGGACATACCGTCATGTAATGTGTGAGAGACATACTGTCATGTAATGTATGAGGTACATACTGTCATGTAATGTGTGAGGTATATACTGTCATGTAATATGTGAGGTACATACTGTCATGTAATGTGTGAGCTATATACTGTCATGTAATGTGTGAGGTATATACTGTCATGTAATGTGTGAGGTACATACTGTCATGTAATGTGTGAGGTATATACTGTCCTGTAAGGTGTGAGGGACATTCTGTCATGTAAGGTGTGAGGTATATACTGTCATGTAATGTATGAGGTACATACTGTCATGTAAAGTGTGATGGACATACTGGCATGCAATGTGTGAGGTACATACTGTCATGTAATGTGTGAGGTACATACTGTCATGTAATGTATGAGGGACATACTGCCTTGTAATGTGTGAGGGACATACTGTCATGTAATGTGTGAGGGACATACTGTAATGTAATGTGTGAGGGACATACTGTCATGTAATGTATGAGGGATATACTGTCATGTAATGTGTGAGGGACATACTGTCATGTAATGTGTGAGGTACATACTGTCATGTAATGTATGAGGGACATACTGTCATGTAGTTTGTGAGGGACATACTGTCATGTAATGTGTGAGGGACATACTGTCATGTAATGTATGAGGGACATACTGTCATGTAATGTGTGAGGGCCATACTGTCATGTAATGTGTGAGGTACATACTGTCATGTAATATATGACGGACATACTGTCATGTAATTTGTGAGGAACATACTGTCATGTAATGTATGAGGGACATACTGTCATGTAATGTGTGAGGTATCTTTTGTCATGTAATGTGTGAGGTACATACTGTCATGTAATGTATGAGGGCCATACTGTCATGTAATGTATGAGGGACATACTGTCATGTAATGTGTGAGGGACATACTGTCATGTAATGTATGAGGGACATACTGTCATGTAATGTGTGAGGGACATACTGTCATGTAATGTATGAGGTACATACTGTCATGTAATGTGTGAGGGACATACTGTCATGTAATGTGTGAGAGACATACTGTCTTGTAATGTGTGAGAGACATACTGTCATGTAATGTGAGAGGGACATACTGTCATGTAATGTGTGAAAGACATACTGTCATGTAATGTGTAATGGACATACTGTCATGCAATGTGTGAGGTACATACTGTCATGTAATGTGTGAGGTACATACTGTCATGTAATGTGTGAGGAACATACTGTCATGTAATGTATGAGGGACATACTGTCATGTAATGTGTGAGGTATATTCTGTCATGTAATGTGTGAGGTACATACTGTCATGTAATGTATGAGGGCCATACTGTCATGTAATGTATGAGGGACATACTGTCATGTAATGTATGAGGGACATACTGTTTTGTAATGTGTGAGAGACATACTGTCTTGTAATGTATGAGGGACATACTGTCTTGTAATGTGTGAGGGACATACTGTCATGTAATGTGTGAGAGACATACTGTCTTGTAATGTATGAGAGACATACTGTCATGTAATGTGTGAGGGACATACTGTCTTGTAATGTATGAGAGACATACTGTCTTGTAATGTGTGAGAGACATACTGTCTTGTAATGTATGAGGGACATACTGTCTTGTAATATGTGAGGGACATACCGTCATGTAATGTGTGAGAGACATACTGTCATGTAATGTATGAGGTACATACTGTCATGTAATGTGTGAGGTATATACTGTCATGTAATGTGTGAGGTACATACTGTCATGTAATGTGTGAGGTATATACTGTCATGTAATGTGTGAGGTACATAATGTCATGTAATGTGTGAGGTATATACTGTCCTGTAATGTGTGAGGGACATACTGTCATGTAATGTGTGAGGTATATACTGTCATGTAATGTATGAGGTACATACTGTCATGTAAAGTGTGATGGACATACTGGCATGCAATGTGTGAGGTACATACTGTCATGTAATGTGTGAGGTACATACTGTCATGTAATGTATGAGGGACATACTGCCTTGTAATGTGTGAGGGACATACTGTCATGTAATGTGTGAGGGACATACTGTAATGTAATGTGTGAGGGACATACTGTCATGTAATGTATGAGGGATATACTGTCATGTAATGTGTGAGGGACATACTGTCATGTAATGTGTGAGGTACATACTGTCATGTAATGTATGAGGGACATACTGTCATGTAGTGTGTGAGGGACATACTGTCATGTAATGTGTGAGGGACATACTGTCATGTAATGTATGAGGGACATACTGTCATGTAATGTGTGAGGGACATACTGTCATGTAATGTGTGAGGTACATACTGTCATGTAATATATGACGGACATACTGTCATGTAATTTGTGAGGAACATACTGTCATGTAATGTATGAGGGACAAACTGTCATGTAATGTGTGAGGTATATTCTGTCATGTAATGTGTGAGGTACATACTGTCATGTAATGTATGAGGGCCATACTGTCATGTAATGTATGAGGGACATACTGTCATGTAATGTGTGAGGGACATACTGTCATGTAATGTATGAGGGACATACTGTCATGTAATGTGTGAGGGACATACTGTCATGTAATGCATAAGGTACATACTGTCATGTAATGTGTGAGGGACATACTGTCATGTAATGTGTGAGAGACATACTGTCTTGTAATGTGTGAGAGACATACTGTCATGTAATGTGAGAGGGACATACTGTCATGTAATGTTTGAGAGAAATACTGTCATGTAATGTGTAATGGACATACAGTCATGCAATGTGTGAGGTACATACTGTCATCTAATGTGTGAGGTACATACTGTCATGTAATGTGTGAGGAACATACTGTCATGTAATGTATGAGGGACATACTGTCATGTAATGTGTGAGGTATATTCTGTTATGTAATGTGTGAGGTACATACTGTCATGTAATGTATGAGGGCCATACTGTCATGTAATGTATTAGGGACATACTGTCATGTAATGTGTGAGGGACATACTGTCATGTAATGTATGAGGGACATACTGTCATGTAATGTGTGAGGGACATACTGTCATGTAATGTATGAGGTACATACTGTCATGTAATGTGAGGGACATACTGTCATGTAATGTGTGAGAGACATACTGTCTTGTAATGTGTGAGAGACATACTGTCATGTAATGTGAGAGGGACATACTGTCATGTAATGTGTGAGAGACATACTGTCATGTAATGTGTAATGGACATACTGTCATGCAATGTGTGAGGTACATACTGTCATGTAATGTGTGAGGTACATACTGTCATGTAATGTGTGAGGGACATACTGTCTTGTAATGTATGAGAGACATACTGTCTTGTAATGTGTGAGAGACATACTGTCTTGTAATGTATGAGGGACATACTGTCTTGTAATGTGTGAGGGACATACTGTCTTGTAATATGTGAGGGACATACCGTCATGTAATGTGTGAGAGACATACTGTCATGTAATGTATGAGGTACATACTGTCATGTAATGTATGAGGTATATACTGTCATGTAATGTGTGAGGTACATACTGTCATGTAATGTGTGAGGTATATACTGTCATGTAATGTGTGAGGTATATACTGTCATGTAATGTGTGAGGGACATACTGTCATGTAATGTGTGAGGTATATACTGTCATGTAATGTATGAGGTACATACTGTCATGTAAATTGTGATGGACATACTGTCATGTAATGTGTGAGGTACATACTGTCATGTAATGTGTGAGGTACATACTGTCATGTAATGTATGAGGGACATACTACCTTGTAATGTGTGAGGGACATACTGTCATGTAATGTGTGAGGGACATACTGTCATGTAATGTGTGAGGGACATACTGTCATGTAATGTATGAGGGATATACTGTCATGTAATGTGTGAGGGACATACTGTCATGTAATTTGTGAGGTACATACTGTCATGTAATGTGTGAGGGACATACTGTCATGTAATGTGTGAGGGACATACTGTCATGTAATGTGTGAGGGACATACTGTCATGTAATGTATGAGGGACATACTGTCATGTAATGTGTGAGGGACATACTGTCATGTAATGTGTGAGGTACATACTGTCATGTAATGTATGAGGGACATACTGTCATGTAATGTGTGAGGGACATACTGTCATGTAATGTATGAGGGACATACTGTCATGTAATGTGTGAGGTTATCTGTCATGTATGTGGAGTACATACTGTCTGTAATGTATGAGGGACATACTGTCATGTAATGTGTGAGGGACTACTGTCATGTAATGTATGAGGGACATACGTCATGAATGTGTGAGGACATACTGTCATGTAATGTATGAGGTACATACTGTCATGTAATGTGTGAGGGACATACTGTCTTGTAATGTGTGAGAGACATACTGTCATGTAATGTGTGAGGACATACTGTCATGTAATGTAGAGGGACATACTGTCATGTATTGTGAGAGACATACTGTCATGTAATTGTAGGCATACTGTCATGCAATGTGTGAGGTACATACTGTCATGTAATGTGTGAGGTACATACTGTCTTGTAATGTATGAGGGACATACTGTCTTGTAATATGTGAGGGACATACCGTCATGTAATGTGTGAGAGACATACTGTCATGTAATGTATGAGGTACATACTGTCATGTAATGTGTGAGGTATATACTGTCATGTAATGTGTGAGGTACATACTGTCATGTAATGTGTGAGGTACATACTGTCATGTAATGTGTGAGGTATATACTGTCCTGTAATGTGTGAGGGACATACTGTCATGTAATGTGTGAGGTATATACTGTCATGTAATGTATGAGGTACATACTGTCATGTAAAGTGTGATGGACATACTGGCATGCAATGTGTGAGGTACATACTGTCATGTAATGTGTGAGGTACATACTGTCATGTAATGTATGAGGGACATACTGCCTTGTAATGTGTGAGGGACATACTGTCATGTAATGTGTGAGGGACATACTGTAATGTAATGTGTGAGGGACATACTGTCATGTAATGTATGAGGGATATACTGTCATGTAATGTGTGAGGGACATACTGTCATGTAATGTGTGAGGTACATACTGTCATGTAATGTATGAGGGACATACTGTCATGTAATGTGTGAGGGACATACTGTCATGTAATGTGTGAGGGACATACTGTCATGTAATGTATGAGGGACATACTGTCATGTAATGTGTGAGGGACATACTGTCATGTAATGTGTGAGGTACATACTGTCATGTAATGTATGACGGACATACTGTCATGTAATATGTGAGGAACATACTGTCATGTAATGTATGAGGGACATACTGTCATGTAATGTGTGAGGTATATTCTGTCATGTAATGTGTGAGGTACATACTGTCATGTAATGTATGAGGGCCATACTGTCATGTAATGTATGAGGGACATACTGTCATGTAATGTGTGAGGGACATACTGTCATGTAATGTATGAGGGACATACTGTCATGTAATGTGTGAGGGACATACTGTCATGTAATGTATGAGGTACATACTGTCATGTAATGTGTGAGGGACATACTGTCATGTAATGTGTGAGAGACATACTGTCATGTAATGTGTGAGAGACATACTGTCATGTAATGTGAGAGGGACATACTGTCATGTAATGTGTGAGAGACATACTGTCATGTAATGTGTAATGGACATACTGTCATGCAATGTGTGAGGTACATACTGTCATGTAATGTGTGAGGTACATACTGTCATGTAATGTGTGAGGGACATACTGTCATGTAATGTGTGAGGGACATACTGTCATGTAATGTGTGAGGTATATAATGTCATGTAATGTGTGAGGGACATACTATCATGTAATGTGTGAGGTATATACTGCCATGTAATGTGAGAGGGACATACTGTCATATAATGTGAGAGGGACATACTGTCATGTAATGTGTGAGGTATATACTGTCATGTAATGTGAGAGGGACATACTGTCATGTAATGTGTGAGGTATATACTGTCATGTAATGTGAGAGGGACATACTGTCATGTAATGTGTGAGGTACATACTGTCATGTAATGTGTGAGGTATATACTGTCATGTAATGTGTGAGGTACATACTGTCATGTAATGTATGAGGGCCATACTGTCTTGTAATGTATGAGGGACATACTGTCATGTAATGTGTGAGGGACATACTGTCATGTAATGTATGAGGGACATACTGTCATGTAATGTGTGAGGGACATACTGTCATGTAATGTATGAGGTACATACTGTCATGTAATGTGTGAGGGACATACTGTCATGTAATGTGTGAGAGACATACTGTCATGTAATGTGTGAGAGACATACTGTCATGTAATGTGAGAGGGACATACTGTCATGTAATGTGTGAGAGACATACTGTCATGTAATGTGTAATGGACATACTGTCATGCAATGTGTGAGGTACATACTGTCATGTAATGTGTGAGGTACATACTGTCTTGTAATGTATGAGGGACATACTGTCTTGTAATATTTGAGGGACATACCGTCATGTAATGTGTGAGAGACATACTGTCATGTAATGTATGAGGTACATACTGTCATGTAATGTGTGAGGTATATACTGTTATGTAATTTGTGAGGTACATACTGTCATGTAATGTGTGAGGTATATACTGTCATGTAATGTGTGAGGTATATACTGTCATGTAATGTGTGAGGTACATACTGTCATGTAATGTGTGAGGTATATAGTGTCCTGTAATGTGTGATGGACATACTGTCATGTAATGTGTGAGGTATATACTGTCATGTAATGTATGAGGTACATACTGTCATGTAAAGTGTGATGGACATACTGGCATGCAATGTGTGAGGTACATACTGTCATGTAATGTGTGAGGTACATACTGTCATGTAATGTATGAGGGACATACTGCCTTGTAATGTGTGAGGGACATACTGTCATGTAATGTGTGAGGGACATACTGTAATGTAATGTGTGAGGGACATACTGTCATGTAATGTATGAGGGATATACTGTCATGTAATGTGTGAGGGACATACTGTCATGTAATGTGTGAGGTACATACTGTCATGTAATGTATGAGGGACATACTGTCATGTAATGTGTGAGGGACATACTGTCATGTAATGTGTGAGGGACATACTGTCATGTAATGTATGAGGGACATACTGTCATGTAATGTGTGAGGGACATACTGTCATGAAATGTGTGTGGTACATACTGTCATGTAATGTATGACGGACATACTGTCATGTAATATGTGAGGAACATACTGTCATGTAATGTATGAGGGACATACTGTCATGTAATGTGTGAGAGACATACTGTCTGTAATGTGTGAAAGACATACTGTCATGTAATGTGAGAGGGACATACTGTCTGTAATGTGTGAGAGACATACTGTCATGTAATGTGTAATGGACATACTGTATGCAATGTGTGAGGTACATACTGTCATGTAATGTGTGAGGTACATACTGTCATGTAATGTGTGAGGGACATACTGTCATGTAATGTGTGAGGGACATACTGTCATGTAATGTGTGAGGTATATAATGTCATGTAATGTGTGAGGGACATACTATCATGTAATGTGTGAGGTATATACAGCCATGTAATGTGAGAGGGACATACTGTCATATAATGTGAGAGGGACATACTGTCATGTAATGTTTGAGGTATATACTGTCATGTAATGTGAGAGGGACATACTGTCATGTAATGTGTGAGGTATATACTGTCATGTAATGTGAGAGGGACATACTGTCATGTAATGTGTGAGGTACATACTGTCATGTAATGTGTGAGGTATATACTGTCATGTAATGTGTGAGGGACATACTGTCATGTAATGTGTGAGGGATATACTGTCATGTAATGTGTGAGGTATATACTGTCATGTAATGTGTGAGGGACATACTGTCATGTAATGTGTGAGGGACATACTGTCATGTAATATGTGAGGGACATACGGTCATGTAATGTGTGAGGGACATACTTTCATGTAATGTGTGAGGGACATACGGTCATGTAATGTGTGAGGTATATACTGTCATGTAATGTGTTAGGTATATACTGCCATGTAATGTGTGAGGTATATACTGTCATGTAATTTGTGAGGGACATACTGTCATGTAATGTGTGAGGGACATACTGTCATGTAATGTATGATGTACATACTGTCATGTAATGTGTGAGGGACAAACTGTCATGTAATGTGTGAGATACATTATGTCATGTAATGTGTGAGGTACATACTGTCATGTAATGTGTGAGGTACATACTGTCATGTAATGTGTGAGGGCCATACTGTCATGTAATGTGTGAGGGACATACTGTCATGTAATGTGTGCGCGACATACTGTCATGTAATGTGTGAGAGACATACTGTCATGTAATGTGTGAGGAACATACTGTCATGTCATGTGTGAGGTATATAATAATGTCATGTAATGTGTGAGGGACATACTGTCATGTAATGTGTGAGGGACATACTGTCAGGTAATGTGTGAGGGACATACTGTCATGTAATGTGTGAGGGACATACTGTCATGTAATGTGTGAGGGACATACTGTCATGTAATGTGTGAGGGAAATACTGTCATTTAATGTGTGAGAGACATATTGACATGTAATGTGTGAGTGACATACTGTCATGTAATGTGTGAGGGATATACTGTCATGTAATGTGTGAGGGACATACTGTCATGTAATGTGTGTTAGGTACATACTGTCATATAATGTGTGAGGTACATACTGTCATGTAATGTGTGAGGGACATAATGTCATTTAATGTGTGAGGGACATACTAGCATGCAATGTGTGAGTTACATACTGTCATGTAATGTGTGAGGGACATACTGTCATGTAATGTGTGAGGGACATACTGTCATGTAATGTGTGAGGGACATACTGTCATGTAATGTATGAGGTACATACTGTCATGTAATGTGTGAGGTATATACTGTCATGTAATGTGTGAGGGACATACTGTCATGTAATGTGTGAGGTATATACTGTCATGTAATGTGTGAGGGACATACTGTCATGTAATGTATGAGGTACATACTGTCATGTAATGTGTGAGAGACATACTGTCATGTAATGTATAAGGGACATACTGTCATGTAATGTGTGAGGGACATACTGTCATGTAATGTGTGAGGGACATACTGTCATGTAATGTTTGAGGTATATACTGTCATGTAATGTGTGAGGGACACACTGTCATGTAATGTGTGAGGGACATACTGTCATGTAATGTATGAGGAACATACTGTCATGTAATGTGTGAGAGAAATACTGTCATGCAATGTGTGAGAAATACTGTCATGTAATGTGTGAGGGACATACTGTCATGTAATGTGTGAGAGACATACTGTCATGTAATGTGTGAGGGACATAGTGTCAGGTAATGTGTGAGGGATATACTGTCATGTAATGTGAGAGGCACATACTGTCATGTAATGTGTGAGAGACATACTGTCATGTAATGTGTAATGGACATACTGTCATGTAATGTGTGAGGTACATACTGGCATGTAATTTGTGAGGGACATACTGTCATGTAATATGTGAGGGACATACTGTCATGTAATGTGTGAGGTATATAATGTCATGTAATGTGTAAGGGACATACTGTCATGTAATGTGTGAGGTATATATTGCCATGTAATGTGAGAGGGACATACTGTCATGTACTGTGTGAGATACATACTGTCATGTAATGTGTGAGGGACATACTGTCATGTAATGTGTGAGGGACATACTGTCATGTAATGTGTGAGGAACATACTGTCATGTAATGTGTGAGGGACATACTGTCATGTAATGTGTGAGGTACAAACTGTCTTGTAATGTTTGAGGTACATACTGTCATGTAATGTGTGAGGGACATACTGGCATGTACTGTGTGAGATACATACTGTCATGTAATGTGTGAGGGACATACTGTCATGTAATGTGTGAGGGACATACTGTCATGTAATGTGTGAGGTACATAGTGTCAGGTAATGTTTGAGGTACATAGTGTCATGTAATGTGTGAGGGACATACTGTCATGTAATGTGAGAGGGAAATACTGTCATGTAATGTGTGAGGGACATACTGTCATATAATGTGAGAGGGACATACTGTCATGTAATGTGTGAGAGACATACTGTCATTTAATGTGTAATGGACATACTGTCATGTAATGTGTGAGGGACATACTGTCATGTAATGTGTGAGGGACATATTGTCATGTAATGTGTGAGGTATACAATGTCATGTAATGTGTGAGGGACATATTGTCATGTAATGATTGAGGTATATACTGCCATGTAATGTGAGAGGGACATACTGTCATGTAATGTGTGAGGGACATACTGGCATGTAATGTGTGAGGTACATACTGGCATGTAATGTGTGAGGTACATACTGGCATGTAATGTGTGAGGTACATACTGTCATGTAATGTGTGAGGGACATACTGTCATGTAATGTGTGATGTACATACTGTCATGTAATGTGTGAGGTACATACTGTCATATACTGATTGAGGGTCATAATGTCATGTAATGTGTGAGGTACATACTGTCTTGTAATGTTGTTAGGTACATACTGTCATGTAATGTGTGATGGACATACTGTCATGTAATGTGAGATGGACATACTGTCATGTAATGTGTGAGGGACATACTGTCATGAAATGTATGAGGAACATACTGTCATGTAATGTGTGAGAGACATACTGTCATGCAATGTGTGAGACATACTGTCATGTAATGTGTGAGGGACATACTGTCATGTAATGTGTGAGGGACATACTGTCATGTAATGTGTGAGGGACATACTGTCATGTAATGTGTGAGGGACATACTGTCATGTAATGTATGAGGTACATACTGTCATGTAATGTGTGAGGTATATACTGTCATGTAATGTGTGAGGTATATACTGTCATGTAATGTGTTAGGTATATACTGCCATGTAATGTGTGAGGTATATATTGCCATGTAATGTGAGAGGGACATACTGTCATGTAATGTGTGAGGGACATACTGGCATGTAATGTGTGAGGGACATACTGTCATGTAATGTGTGAGGTACATACTGTCATGTAATGTGTGAGGTACATACTGTCATGTAATGTGTGAGGGACATACTGTCATGTAATGTGTGAGGTACATACTGTCTTGTAATGTTTGAGGTACATATTGTCATGTAATGTGTGAGGGACATAATGGCATGTACTGTGTGAGATACATACTGTCATGTAATGTGTGAGGGACATACTGTCATGTAATGTGTGAGGTATATACTGTCATGTAATGTGTGAGGTATATACTGTCATGTAATGTGTGAGGTATATACTGTCATGTTATGTGAGAGTGACATACTGTCATGTAATGTGTGAGGGACATACTGTCATGTAATGTGTGAAGGACATAATGGCATGTACTGTGTGAGATACATACTGTCATGTAATGTGTGAGGGACATAATGTCATGTAATGTGTGAGGTATATACTGTCATGTAATGTGTGAGGTATTTACTGTCATGTAATGTGTGAGGTATATACTGTCATGTAATGTGTGAGGTATATACTGCCATGTAATGTGAGAGGGACATACTGTCATGTAATGTGTGAGGTATATACTGTCATGTAATGTGAGAGGGACATAATGTCATGTAATGTGTGAGGTACATACTGTCATGTAATGTGTGAGGTATATACTGTCATGTAATGTGTGAGGGACATACTGTCATGTAATGTGTGAGGGATATACTGTCATGTAATGTGTGAGGTAAATACTGTCATGTAATGTGTGAGGGACATACGGTCATGTAATGTGTGAGGTATATAATGTCATGTAATGTGTGAGGGACATACTGTCATGTAATGTGTGAGGGACATACTGTCATGTAATATGTGAGGGACATACGGTCATGTAATGTGTGAGGGACATACTCTCATGTAATGTGTGAGGGACATACGGTCATGTAATGTGTGAGGTATATACTGTCATGTAATGTGTTAGGTATATTCTGCCATGTAATGTGTGAGGTATATACTGTCATGTAATTTGTGAGGGACATACTGTCATGTAATGTGTGAGGGACATACTGTCATGTAAGGTATGATGTACATACTGTCATGTAATGTGTGAGGGACATACTGTCATGTAATGTGTGAGATACATACTGCCATGTAATGTGTGAGGTACATACTGTCATGTAATGTGTGAGGTACATACTGTCATGTAATGTGTGAGGGCCATACTGTCATGTAATGTGTGAGTTACATACTGCCATGTAATGTGTGCGCGACATACTGTCATGTAATGTGTTAGAGACATACTGTCATGTAATGTGTGAGGGACATACTGTCATGTCATCTGTGAGGTATATAATAATGTCATGTAATGTGTGAGGGACATACTGTCATGTAATGTGTGAGGGACATACTGTCAGGTAATGTGTGAGGGACATACTGTCATGTAATGTGTGAGGGACATACTGTCATGTAATGTGTGAGGGACATACTGTCATGTAATGTGTGAGGGAAATACTGTCATGTAATGTGTGAGAGACATATTGACATGTAATGTGTGAGGGACATACTGTCATGTAATGTGTGAGGGACATACTGTCATGTAATGTGTGAGGGACATAATGTCATTTAATGTGTGAGGGATATACTGTCATGTAATGTGTGAGGTATATACTGTCATGTAATGTGTGAGGGACATACTGTCATGTAATGTGTGAGGTATATACTGTCATGTAATGTTTGAGGGACATACTGTCATGTAATTTATGAGGTACATACTGTCATGTAATGTGTGAGAGATATACTGTCATGTAATGTATAAGGGACATACTGTCATGTAATGTGTGAGGGACATACTGTCATGTAATGTGTGAGGGACAAACTGTCATGTAATGTTTGAGGTATATACTGTCATGTAATGTGTGAGGGACACACTGTCATGTAATGTGTGAGGGACATATTGTCATGTAATGTATGAGGAACATACTGTCATGTAATGTGTGAGAGACATACTGTCATGCAATGTGTGAGACATACTGTCATGTAATGTGTGAGGGACATACTGTCATGTAATGTGTGAGAGACATACTGTCATGTAATGTGTGAGGGACATACTGTCATGTAATGTGTGAGGGATATACTGTCATGTAATGTGTAATGGACATACTGTCATGTAATGTGTGAGGTACATACTGTCATGTAATGTGTGAGGTACATACTGTCATGTAATGTGTGAGGGACATACTGTCATGTAATGTGTGAGGGACATACTGTCATGTAATGTGTGAGGTATATAATGTCATGTAATGTGTGAGGGACATACTGTCATGTAATGTGTGAGGTATATATTGCCATATAATGTGAGAGGGACATACTGTCATGTAATGTGTGAGGGACATACTGGCATGTACTGTGTGAGATACATACTGTCATGTAATGTGTGAGGGACATACTGGCATGTAATGTGTGAGATACATACTGTCATGTAATGTGTGAGGGACATACTGTCATGTAATGTGTGAGGTACATACTGTCATGTAATGTGTGAGGTACATACTGTCATGTAATGTGTGAGGGACATACTGTCATGTAATGTGTGATGTACATACTGTCATGTAATGTTTGAGGTACATACTGTCATGTAATGTGTGAGGGACATACTGTCATGTAATGTGTGAGATACATACTGTCATGTAATGTGTGAGGGACATACTGTCATGTAATGTGTGAGGGACATACTGTCATGTAATGTGTGAGACATACTGTCATGTAATGTGTGAGGTACATACTGTCATGTAATGTGTGAGGGACATACTGTCATGTAATGTGTGAGGGACATACTGTCATGTAATGTGTGAGGACATACTGTCATGTAATGTGTGAGGGACATACTGTCATGTAATGTGTGAGGGACATACTGTCATGTAATGTGTGAGGACATACTGTCATGTAATGTGAGGGACATACTGTCATGTAATGTGTGAGGGACATACTGTCATGTAATGTGTGAGGGACATACTGTCATGTAATGTGTGAGGTATATACTGTCATGTAATGTGTGAGGGACATACTGTCATGTAATGTGTGAGGGACATACTGTCATGTAATGTGTGAGGGACATACTGTCATGTAATGTGTGAGGATATACTGTCATGTAATGTGTGAGGGACATACTGTCATGTAATGTGTGAGGTACTTACTGTCATGTAATGTGTGAGGTGCATACTGTCATGTAATGTGTGAGGGTCATACTGTCATGTAATGTGTGAGATACATACTGTCATGTAATGTGTGAGGTGCATACTGTCATGTAATGTGTGAGGTACATACTGTCATGTAATGTGTGAGGGTCATACTGTCATGTAATGTGTGAGATACATACTGTCTTGTAATGTGTGAGGTACATACTGTCATGTAATGTGTGAGGGAAATTCTGTCATGTAATGTGTGAGGGACCTACTGTCATGTAATGAGTGAGGGACATACTGTCATGTAATGTGTGAGGGACATACTGTCATGTAATGTGTGAGGGACATACTGTCAAGTAATGTGAGAGTGACAGACTCTCATGTAATGTGTTAGAGACATACTGTCAAGTAATGTGTGAGGTATATACTGCCATGTAATGTGTGAGAGACATACTGTCATGTAATGTGTGAGGGACATACTGTCATGTAATGTGTGAGGAGGGACATATTGTCATGTAATGTGAGAGGGACATACTGTCATGTAATGTGTGAGAGACATACTGTCATATAATGTGTTAGGTATATAATGTCATGTAATGTGTGAGGGACATACTGTCATGTAATGTGTGAGGTATATACTGCCATGTAATGGGAGAGGGACATACTGTCATGTAATGTGTGAGGGACATACTGGCATGTAATGTGTGAGGGACATACTGGCATGTAATGTGTGAGGTACATACTGTCATGTAATGTGTGTGGGACATACTGTCCTGTAATGTGTGAGGTACATACTGTCATGTAATGTGTGAGGTACATACTGTCATGTAATGTGTGACGGTTATAATGTCATGTAATGTGTGAGATACATACTGTCTTGTAATGTGTGAGGTACATACTGGCATGTAATGTGTGAGGTATATACTGCCATGTAATGTGTGAGGTATATACTGTCATGTAATGTGTGAGCGACATACTGTCAAGTAATGTGTCAGGTATATACTGTCATGTAATGTGTGAGGGACATACTGTCATGTAATGTGTGAGGGACATACTGTCATGTAATGTGTGAGGGACATACTGTCATGTAATGTGTGAGAGACATATTGACAAGTAATGTGTGAGGGACATACTGTCATGTAATGTTTGAGGGATATACTGTCATGTAATGTGTGAGGGACATACTGTCATGTAATGTGTGAGAGACATACTGTCATGCAATGTGTGAGACATACTGTCATGTAATGTGCGAGGGACATACTGTCATGTAATGTGTGAGAGATATACTGTCATGTAATGTGTGAGGGACATACTGTCATGTAATGTGAGAGGCACATACTCTCATGTAATGTGTGAGAGACATACTGTCATGTAATATGTAATGGACATACTGTAATGTAATGTGTGAGGTACATACTGTCATGTAATGTTTGAGGTACATACTGTCATGTAATGTGTGAGGGACATACTGTCATGTAATGTGTGAGTGACATACTGTCATGTAATGTGTGAGGAATATAATGTCATGTAATGTGTAAGGGACATACTGTCATGAAATGTGTGAGGTATATATTGCCATGTAATGTGAGAGGGACATACTGTCATGTAATGTGTGAGGGACATACTGGCATGTACTGTGTGAGATACATATTGTCATGTAATGTGTGAGGGACATACTGTCTTGTAATGTGTGAGGTACATACTGTCATGTAATGTGTGAGGTACATACTGTCATGTAATGTGTGAGGTACATACTGTCATGTAATGTGTGAGGTACATACTGTCATGTAATGTGTGAGGTACATACTGTCATGTAATGTGTGAGGGACATACTGTCATGTAAGGTGTGAGGTACATACTGTCTTGTAATGTTTGAGGTACATACTGTCATGTAATGTGTGAGGGACATAATGTCATGTAATGTGTGAGGAGGGACATACTGTCATGTAATGTGTGAGAGACATACTGTCATGTAATGTGTAATGGACATACTGTCATGTAATGTGTGAGGGACATACTGTCATGTAATGTGTGAGGTATATAATGTCATGTAATGTGTGAGGGACATACTGTCATGTAATGTGTGAGGTATATACTGCCATGTAATGTGAGAGGGACATACTGTCATGTAATGTGTGAGGACATACTGCATGTAATGTTGAGGGACATACTGCATGTAATGTGTGAGGGACATACTGGCATGTAATGTTTGAGGGACATACTGGCATGTAATGTGTGAGGTACATACTGTCATGTAATGTGTGTGGGACATACTGTCCTGTAATGTGTGAGGTACTTACTGTCATGTAATGTGTGAGGTGCATACTGTCATGTAATGTGTGAGGGTCATACTGGCATGTAATGTGTGATGGAAATACTGTCATGTAATGTGAGAGGGACATACTGTCATGTAATGTGTGAGGGACATACTGTCATGTAATGTGTGAGGGACATACTGTCATGTAATGTGTGAGGGACATACTGTCATGTAATGTGTGAGGGACATACTGTCATGTAATGTGTGAGAGACATACTGTCATGTAATGTGTGAGGGACATACTGTCATGTAATGTGTGAGGAGGGACATACTGTCATGTAATGTGAGAGGGACATACTGTCATGTAATGTGTGAGAGACATACTGTCATGTAATGTGTGAGGTATATAATGTCATGTAATGTGTGAGGGACATACTGTCAGGTAATGTGTGAGGTATATACTGCCATGTAATGGGAGAGGGACATACTGTCATGTAATGTGTGAGGGACATACTGGCATGTAATGTGTGAGGGACATACTGGCATGTAATGTGTGAGGTACATACTGTCATGTAATGTGTGTGGGACATACTGTCCTGTAATGTGTGAGGTACATACTGTCATGTAATGTGTGAGGTACATACTGTCATGTAATGTGTGACGGTTATAATGTCATGTAATGTGTGAGATACATACTGTCTTGTAATGTGTGAGGTACATACTGGCATGTAATGTGTGAGGGAAATACTGTCATGTAATGTGAGAGGGACATACTGTCATGTAATGTGTGAGGGACATACTGTCATGTAATGTGTGAGGGACATACTGTCATGTAATGTGTGAGGGACATACTGTCAAGTAATGTGAGAGGGACATACTGTCATGTAATGTGTGAGAGACATACTGTCATGTAATGTGTGAGGTATATACTGCCATGTAATGTGTGAGGTATATACTGTCATGTAATGTGTGAGCGACATACTGTCAAGTAATGTGTGAGGTATATACTGTCATGTAATGTGTGAGGGACATACTGTCATGTAATGTGTGAGGGACATACTGTCATGTAATGTGTGAGGGACATACTGTCATGTAATGTGTGAGAGACATATTGACATGTAATGTGTGAGGGACATACTGTCATGTAATGTTTGAGGGATATACTGTCATGTAATGTGTGAGGGACATACTGTCATGTAATGTGTGAGAGACATACTGTCATGCAATGTGTGAGACATACTGTCATGTAATGTGTGAGGGACATACTGTCATGTAATGTGTGAGAGACATACTGTCATGTAATGTGTGAGGGACATACTGTCATGTAATGTGAGAGGCACATACTCTCATGTAATGTGTGAGAGACATACTGTCATGTAATATGTAATGGACATACTGTAATGTAATGTGTGAGGTACATACTGTCATGTAATGTTTGAGGTACATACTGTCATGTAATGTGTGAGGGACATACTGTCATGTAATGTGTGAGTGACATACTGTCATGTAATGTGTGAGGTATATAATGTCATGTAATGTGTAAGGGACATACTGTCATGAAATGTGTGAGGTATATATTGCCATGTAATGTGAGAGGGACATACTGTCATGTAATGTGTGAGGGACATACTGGCATGTACTGTGTGAGATACATATTTTCATGTAATGTGTGAGGGACATACTGTCTTGTAATGTGTGAGGTACATACTGTCATGTAATGTGTGAGGGACATACTGTCATGTAATGTGTGAGGTACATACTGTCTTGTAATGTTTGAGGTACATACTGTCATGTAATGTGTGAGGGACATACTGTCATGTAATGTGTGAGTGACATACTGTCATGTAATGTGTGAGATACATACTGTCATGTAATGTGTGAGGGACATACTGTCATGTAATGTGTGAGGTATATACTGTCCTGTAATGTGTGAGGTACATACTGTCATGTAATGTGTGAGGTACATACTGTCATGTAATGTGTGAGGGTCATACTGTCATGTAATGTGTGAGATACATACTGTCTTGTAATGTGTGAGGTACATACTGTCATGTAATGTGTGAGGGAAATTCTGTCATGTAATGTGTGAGGGACCTACTGTCATGTAATGAGTGAGGGACATACTGTCATGTAATGTGTGAGGGACATACTGTCATGTAATGTGTGAGGGACATACTGTCAAGTAATGTGAGAGTGACAGACTCTCATGTAATGTGTTAGAGACATACTGTCAAGTAATGTGTGAGGTATATACTGCCATGTAATGTGTGAGGTATATACTGTCATGTAATGTGTGAGCGACATACTGTCAAGTAATGTGTCAGGTATATACTGTCATGTAATGTGTGAGGGACATACTGTCATGTAATGTGTGAGGGACATACTGTCATGTAATGTGTGAGGGACATACTGTCATGTAATGTGTGAGAGACATATAGACATGTAATGTGTGAGGGACATACTGTCATGTAATGTGTGAGGGATATACTGTCATGTAATGTGTGAGGGACATACTGTCATGTAATGTGTGAGAGACATACTGTCATGCAATGTGTGAGACATACTGTCATGTAATGTGTGAGGGACATACTGTCATGTAATGTGTGAGAGACATACTGTCATGTAATGTGTGAGGGACATACTGTCATGTAATGTGAGAGGCACATACTGTCATGTAATGTGTGAGAGACATACTGTCATGTAATGTGTAATGGACATCCTGTAATGTAATGTGTGAGGTACATACTGTCATGTAATATTTGAGGTACATACTGTCATGTAATGTGTGAGGGACATACTGTCATGTAATGTGTGAGTGACATACTGTCATGTAATGTGTGAGGTATATAATGTCATGTAATGTGTAAGGGACATACTGTCATGTAATGTGTGAGGTATATATTGCCATGTAATGTGAGAGGGACATACTGTTATGTAATGTGTGAGGGACATACTGGCATGTAATGTGTGAGGTACATACTGTCATGTAATGTGTGAGGGACATACTGTCATGTAATGTGTGAGGTACATACTGTCTTGTAATGTTTGAGGTACATACTGTCATGTAATGTGTGAGGGACATACTGGCATGTACTGTGTGAGATACATACTGTCATGTAATGTGTGAGGGACATACTGTCATGTAATGTGTGAGGTACATACTGTCATGTAATGTGTGAGGTACATGCTGTCATGTAATGTGTGAGGGACATACTGTCATGTAATGTGTGAGGTACTTACTGTCTTGTAATGTTTGAGGTACATACTGTCATGTAATGTGTGAGGGACATACTGTCAAGTAATGTGTGAGTGACATACTGTCATGTAATGTGTGAGATACATACTGTCATGTAATGAGTGAGGGACATACTGTCATGTAATGTGTGAGGTATATACTGTCATGTAATGTGTGAGGTATATACTGTCATGTAATGTGTGAGGTATATACTGTCATGCAATGTTAGAGGGACATATTGTCATGTAATGTGTGAGGGACATACTGTCATATAATGTGAGAGGGACATACAGTCATGTAATGTGTGAGAGACATACTGTCATGTAATGTGTAATGGACATACTGTCATGTATTGTGTGAGTGACATACTGTCATTTAATGTGTGAGGTACATACTGTCATGTAATGTGTGAGGGACATACTGTCATGTAATGTGTGAGGGACATACTGTCATGTAATGTGTGAGGTATATAATGTCATGTAATGTGTGAGGGACATATTGTCATGTAATATTTGAGGTATATACTGCCATGTAATGTGAGAGGGACATACTTTCATGTAATGTGTGAGGGACATACTGTCATGTAATGTGTGAGGGACATACTGTCATGTAATGTATGAGAGACATACTGTCATGTAATGTGTGAGGTATATACTGCCATGTAATGTGTGATGTATATACTGTCATGTAATGTGTGAGGAGGGACATAGTGTCATGTAATGTGAGAGGGACATACTGTCATGTAATGTGTGAGAGACATACTGTCATATAATGTGTAATGGACATACTGTCATGTAATGTGTGAGGGACATACTGTCATGTAATGTGTGAGGTATATAATATCAGGTAATGTGTGAGGGACATACTGTCATGTAATGTGTGAGGTATACACTGCCATGTAATGAGAGAGGGACATACTGTCATGTAATGTGTGAGGTATATAATGCCATGTAATGTGTGAGGTATATACTGTCATGTAATGTGTGAGCGACATACTGTCATGTAATGTGTGAGGGACATACTGACAAGTAATGTGTGAGGTATATACTGCCATGTAATGTGTGAGGTATATACTGTCATGTAATGTATGAGCGACATACTGTCAAGTAATGTGTCAGGTATATACTGTCATGTAATGTGTGAGGGACATACTGTCATGTAATGTGTGAGGGACATACTGTCATGTAATGTGTGAGGGACATACTGTCATGTAATGTGTGAGAGACATATAGACATGTAATGTGTGAGGGACATACTGTCATGTAATGGTTGAGGGATATACTGTCATGTAATGTGTGAGGGACATACTGTCATGTAATGTGTGAGAGACATACTGTCATGCAATGTGTGAGACATACTGTCATGTAATGTGTGAGGGACATACTGTCATGTAATGTGTGAGAGACATACTGTCATGTAATGTGTGAGGGACATACTGTCATGTAATGTGAGAGGCACATACTGTCATGTAATGTGTGAGAGACATACTGTCATGTAATGTGTAATGGACATCCTGTAATGTAATGTGTGAGGTACATACTGTCATGTAATATTTGAGGTACATACTGTCATGTAATGTGTGAGGGACATACTGTCATGTAATGTGTGAGTGTCATACTGTCATGTAATGTTTGAGGTATATAATGTCATGTAATGTGTAAGGGACATACTGTCATGTAATGTGTGAGGTATATATTGCCATGTAATGTGAGAGGGACATACTGTCATGTAATGAGTGAGGGACATACTGGCATGTAATGTGTGAGGTACATACTGTCATGTAATGTGTGAGGGACATACTGTCATGTAATGTGTGAGGTACATACTGTCTTGTAATGTTTGAGGTACATACTGTCATGTAATGTGTGAGGGACATACTGGCATGTACTGTGTGAGATACATACTGTCATGTAATGTGTGAGGGACATACTGTCATGTAATGTGTGAGGTACATACTGTCATGTAATGTGAACGTCATGTATGTGTGAGGACATACTGTCATGTAATGTGTGAGGTACATACTGTCTTGTAATGTTTGAGGTACATACTGTCATGTAATGTGTGAGGGACATACTGTCATGTAATGTGTGAGTGACATACTGTCATGTAATGTGTGAGATACATACTGTCATGTAATGAGTGAGGGACATACTGTCATGTAATGTGTGAGGTATATACTGTCATGTAATGTGTGTGGTATATCCTGTCATGTAATGTGTGAGGTATATACTGTCATGCAATGTTAGAGGGACATACTGTCATGTAATGTGTGAGGGACATACTGTCATATAATGTGAGAGGGACATACAGTCATGTAATGTGTGAGAGACATACTGTCATGTAATGTGTAATGGACATACTGTCATGTAATGTGTGAGGGACATACTGTCATGTAATGTGTGAGGTATATAATGTCATGTAATGTGTGAGGGACATATTGTCATGTAATATTTGAGGTATATACTGCCATGTAATGTGAGAGGGACATACTTTCATGTAATGTGTGAGGGACATACTGTCATGTAATGTGTGAGGGACATACTGTCATGTAATGTATGAGAGACATACTGTCATGTAATGTGTGAGGTATATACTGCCATGTAATGTGTGATGTATATACTGTCATGTAATGTGTGAGGAGGGACATTGTGTCATGTAATGTGAGAGGGACATACTGTCATGTAATGTGTGAGAGACATACTGTCATATAATGTGTAATGGACATACTGTCATGTAATGTGTGAGGGACATACTGTCATGTAATGTGTGAGTGTCATACTGTCATGTAATGTTTGAGGTATATAATGTCATGTAATGTGTAAGGGACATACTGTCATGTAATGTGTGAGGTATATATTGCCATGTAATGTGAGAGGGACATACTGTCATGTAATGAGTGAGGGACATACTGGCATGTAATGTGTGAGGTACATACTGTCATGTAATGTGTGAGGGACATACTGTCATGTAATGTGTGAGGTACATACTGTCTTGTAATGTTTGAGGTACATACTGTCATGTAATGTGTGAGGAACATACTGGCATGTACTGTGTGAGATACATACTGTCATGTAATGTGTGAGGGACATACTGTCATGTAATGTGTGAGGTACATACTGTCATGTAATGTGTGAGATACATACTGTAATGTAATGTGTGAGGGACATACTGTCATGTAATGTGTGAGGTACATACTGTCTTGTAATGTTTGATGTACATACTGTCATGTAATGTGTGAGGGACATACTGTCATGTAATGTGTGAGTGACATACTGTCATGTAATGTGTGAGATACATACTGTCATGTAATGAGTGAGGGACATACTGTCATGTAATGTGTGAGGTATATACTGTCATGTAATGTGTGTGGTATATCCTGTCATGTAATGTGTGAGGTATATACTGTCATGCAATGTTAGAGGGACATACTGTCATGTAATGTGTGAGGGACATACTGTCATATAATGTGAGAGGGACATACAGTCATGTAATGTGTGAGAGACATACTGTCATGTAATGTGTAATGGACATACTGTCATGTAATGTGTGAGGGACATACTGTCATGTAATGTGTGAGGTATATAATGTCATGTAATGTGTGAGGGACATATTGTCATGTAATATTTGAGGTATATACTGCCATGTAATGTGAGAGGGACATACTTTCATGTAATGTGTGAGGGACATACTGTCATGTAATGTGTGAGGGACATACTGTCATGTAATGTATGAGAGACATACTGTCATGTAATGTGTGAGGTATATACTGCCATGTAATGTGTGATGTATATACTGTCATGTAATGTGTGAGGAGGGACATTGTGTCATGTAATGTGAGAGGGACATACTGTCATGTAATGTGTGAGAGACATACTGTCATATAATGTGTAATGGACATACTGTCATGTAATGTGTGAGGGACATACTGTCATGTAATGTGTGAGGTATATAATGTCATGTAATGTGTGAGGGACATACTGTCATGTAATGTGTGAGGTATACACTGCCATGTAATGAGAGAGGGACATACTGTCATGTAATGTGTGAGGTATATAATGCCATGTAATGTGTGAGGTATATACTGTCATGTAATGTGTGAGCGACATACTGTCATGTAATGTGTGAGGGACATACTGTCATGTAATGTGTGAGGGACATACTGTCATGTAATGTGTGAGGAGGGACATACTGTCATGTAATATGAGAGGGACATACTGTCATGTAATATGTGAGAGACATACTGTCATATAATGTGTAATGGACATACTGTCATGTAATGTGTGAGGTATATACTGCCATGTAATGTGTGAGGTATATACTGTCATGTAATGTGTGAGGTATATACTGCCATGAAATGTGAGAGGGACATACTGTCATGTAATGTGTGAGGGACATACTGGCATGTAATGTGTGAGGGACATACTGGCATGTAATGTGTGAGGTACATACTGTCATGTAATGTGTGTGGGACATACTGTCCTGTAATGTGTGAGGTACATACTGTCATGTAATGTGTGAAGTACATACTATCATGTACTGTGTGAGGGACATACTGTCATTTAATGTGTGAGGTACATACTGTCATATAATATGTGAGGTACATACTGTCATGTAATGTTTGAGGTACATACTGTCATGTAATGTGTGAGGGACATACTGTCATGTAATGTGTGAGGGACATACTGTCCTGTAATGTGTGAGGGACATACTGCCATGTCATGTGTGAGGTATATAATAATGTCATGTAATCTGTCAGGTATATACTGTCATGTAATGTGTGAGGTATATACTGTCATGTAATGTGAGAGGGACATACTGTCATGTAATGTGTGAGGTATATACTGTCATGTAATGTTAGAGGGACATACTGTCATGTAAAGTTTGAGGGACATATTGTCAAGAAATGTGTAAGGTATATACTGTCATGTAATGTGTGAGGTATATACTGTCATGTAATGTGTGAGGGACATACTGTCATGTAATGTGTAATGGACATACTGTCATGTAATGTGTGAGGGATATACTGTCATGTAATGTGTGAGGTACATACTGTCTTGTAATCTGTGAGGTACATACTGTCATATAATGTGTGAGGTACATACTGTCATGTAATGTGTGAGGGATATACTGTCATGTAATGTGTGAGGTACATACTGTCTTGTAATCTGTGAGGTACATACTGTCATATAATGTGTGAGGTACATACTGTCATGTACTGTGTGAGGGACATACTGTCATTTAATGTGTGAGGTACATACTGTCATATAATATGTGAGGTACATACTATCATGTAATGTGTGAGGGACATACTGTCATGTAATGTGTGAGGGACATACTGTCATGTAATGTGTGAGCGACATACTGTCATGTAATGTGTGATAGACATACTGTCCTGTAATGTGTCAGGGACATACTGTCATGTCATGTGTGAGGTATATAATAATGTCATGTAATGTGTCAGGTATATACTGTCATGTAATGTGTGAGGTATATACTGTCATGTAATGTGAGAGGGACATACTGTCATGTAATGTGTGAGGTATATACTGTCATGTAATGTGAGAGGGACATACTGTCATGTAATGTTTGAGGGACATATTGTCATGAAATGTGTAAGGTATATACTGTCATGTAATGTGTGAGGTATATACTGTCATGTAATGTGTGAGGGACATACTGTCATGTAATGTGTAATGGACATACTGTCATGTAATGTGTGAGGGATATACTGTCATGTAGTGTGTGAGGTACATATTGTCTTGTAATATGTGAGGTACATACTGTCATATAATGTGTGAGGTACATACTGTCATGTACTGTGTGAGGGACATACTGTCATGTAATGTGTGAGGTATATACTGCCATGTAATGTGTGATGTATATACTGTCATGTAATGTGTGAGGAGGGACATTGTGTCATGTAATGTGAGAGGGACATACTGTCATGTAATGTGTGAGAGACATACTGTCATATAATGTGTAATGGACATACTGTCATGTAATGTGTGAGGGACATACTGTCATGTAATGTGTGAGGTATATAATGTCATGTAATGTGTGAGGGACATACTGTCATGTAATGTGTGAGGTATACACTGCCATGTAATGAGAGAGGGACATACTGTCATGTAATGTGTGAGGTATATAATGCCATGTAATGTGTGAGGTATATACTGTCATGTAATGTGTGAGCGACATACTGTCATGTAATGTGTGAGGGACATACTGTCATGTAATGTGTGAGGGACATACTGTCATGTAATGTGTGAGGAGGGACATACTGTCATGTAATATGAGAGGGACATACTGTCATGTAATATGTGAGAGACATACTGTCATATAATGTGTAATGGACATACTGTCATGTAATGTGTGAGGTATATACTGCCATGTAATGTGTGAGGTATATACTGTCATGTAATGTGTGAGGTATATACTGCCATGAAATGTGAGAGGGACATACTGTCATGTAAT
The DNA here is from genome assembly GCA_014843695.1 of Archivesica marissinica. Classification (NCBI taxonomy): domain Eukaryota; kingdom Metazoa; phylum Mollusca; class Bivalvia; order Venerida; family Vesicomyidae; genus Archivesica; species Archivesica marissinica. The sequence continues at coordinate 24,278 of JABXNX010001410.1, read as the reverse complement.
GTGTGAGGGACATACTGGCATGTAATGTGTGAGGGACATACTGGCATGTAATGTGTGAGGTACATACTGTCATGTAATGTGTGTGGGACATACTGTCCTGTAATGTGTGAGGTACATACTGTCATGTAATGTGTGAAGTACATACTATCATGTACTGTGTGAGGGACATACTGTCATTTAATGTGTGAGGTACATACTGTCATATAATATGTGAGGTACATACTGTCATGTAATGTTTGAGGTACATACTGTCATGTAATGTGTGAGGGACATACTGTCATGTAATGTGTGAGGGACATACTGTCCTGTAATGTGTGAGGGACATACTGCCATGTCATGTGTGAGGTATATAATAATGTCATGTAATCTGTCAGGTATATACTGTCATGTAATGTGTGAGGTATATACTGTCATGTAATGTGAGAGGGACATACTGTCATGTAATGTGTGAGGTATATACTGTCATGTAATGTTAGAGGGACATACTGTCATGTAAAGTTTGAGGGACATACTGTCATGTAATGTGTAATGGACATACTGTCATGTAATGTGTGAGGGATATACTGTCATGTAATGTGTGAGGTACATACTGTCTTGTAATCTGTGAGGTACATACTGTCATATAATGTGTGAGGTACATACTGTCATGTAATGTGTGAGGGATATACTGTCATGTAATGTGTGAGGTACATACTGTCTTGTAATCTGTGAGGTACATACTGTCATATAATGTGTGAGGTACATACTGTCATGTACTGTGTGAGGGACATACTGTCATTTAATGTGTGAGGTACATACTGTCATATAATATGTGAGGTACATACTATCATGTAATGTGTGAGGGACATACTGTCATGTAATGTGTGAGGGACATACTGTCATGTAATGTGTGAGCGACATACTGTCATGTAATGTGTGATAGACATACTGTCCTGTAATGTGTCAGGGACATACTGTCATGTCATGTGTGAGGTATATAATAATGTCATGTAATGTGTCAGGTATATACTGTCATGTAATGTGTGAGGTATATACTGTCATGTAATGTGAGAGGGACATACTGTCATGTAATGTGTGAGGTATATACTGTCATGTAATGTGAGAGGGACATACTGTCATGTAATGTTTGAGGGACATATTGTCATGAAATGTGTAAGGTATATACTGTCATGTAATGTGTGAGGTATATACTGTCATGTAATGTGTGAGGGACATACTGTCATGTAATGTGTAATGGACATACTGTCATGTAATGTGTGAGGGATATACTGTCATGTAGTGTGTGAGGTACATACTGTCTTGTAATATGTGAGGTACATACTGTCATATAATGTGTGAGGTACATACTGTCATGTACTGTGTGAGGGACATACTGTCATTTAATGTGTGAGGTACATACTGTCATATAATATGTGAGGTACATACTGTCATGTAATGTTTGAGGTACATACTGTCATGTAATGTGTGAGGGACATACTGTCATGTAATGTGTGAGCGACATACTGTCATGTAATGTGTGATAGACATACTGTTCTGTAATGTGTGAGGGACATACTGTCATGTCATGTGTGAGGTATATAATAATGTCATGTAATTTGTCAGGTATATACTGTCATGTAATGTGTGAGGTATATACTGTCATGTAATGTGAGAGGGACATACTGTCATGTAATGTGTGAGGTATATACTGTCATGTAATGTGAGAGGGACATACTGTCATGTAATGTTTGAGGGACATATTGTCATGAAATGTGTAAGGTATATACTGTCATGTAATGTGTGAGGTATATACTGTCATGTAATGTGTGAGGGACATACTGTCCTGTAATGTGTAATGGACATACTGTCATGTAAGGTGTGAGGGACATACTGTCATGTAATGTGTGAGGAGGGACATAGTGTCATGTAATGTGAGAGGGACATACTGTCATGTAATGTGTGAGAGACATACTGTCATATAATGTGTTATGGACATACTGTCATGTAATGTGTGAGGGACTAATGTGTGAGGGACATACTGCCATGTAATGTGAGAGGGACATACTGTCATGTAATGTGTGAGGGACATACTGGCATGTAATGTGTGAGGGACATACTGGCATGTAATGTGTGAGGTACATACTGTCAGGTAATGTGTGTGGGACATACTGTCCTGTAATGTTTGAGGTATATACTGCCATGTAATGTGTGAGGTATATACTGTCATGTAATGTGTGAGCGACATATTGTCAAGTAATGTGTCAGGTATATACTGTCATGTAATATGTGAGGGACATACTGTCATGAAATGTGTGAGGGACATACTGTCATTTAATGTGTGAGGAACATACTGTCATGTAATGAGTGAGAGACATATTGACATGTAATGTGTGAGGGACATACTGTCATATAATGTGTGAGGGACATACTGTCATGTAATGTGTGAGGTACATACTGTCATGTAATGTGTGAGGTACATACTGTCATGTAATGTGTGAGGGACATACTGTCATGTAATGTGTGAGGTATATAATGTCATGTAATGTGTGAGGGACATACTGTGATGTAATGTGTGAGGTATATACTGCCATGTAATGTGAGGGGGACATACTGTCATATAATGTGAGAGGGACATACTGTCATGTAATGTTTCAGGTATATACTGTCATATAATGTGAGAGTGACATACTGTCATGTAATTTGAGAGGTATATACTGCCATTTAATGTGAGAGTAACATACTGTCATGTAATGTGCAAGGTACATACTGTCATGTAATGTGTGAGGGACATACTGTCATATAATGTGTGAGGTATATACTGTCATGTAATGTGTGAGGGACATAATGTCATGTAATGTGTGAGGTATATACTGTCATGTAATGTGAGAGGGACATACTGTCATGTAATGTGTGAGGTATATACTGTCAAGTAATGTGAGAGGGTCATACTGTCATGTAATGTGTGAGGTATATACTGTCATGTAATGTGAGTGGGACATACTGTCATATAATGTGTGAGGTACATACTGTCATGTAATGTGTGAGTGACATACTGTCATGTAATGTGTGAGAGACATACTGTCATGTAATGTGTGAGGGACATACTGTCATGTAATGTGTGAGAGACATACTCTCATGTAATGTGTAATGGACATACTGTCATGTAATGTGTGAGGTACATACTGTCATGTAATGTGTGAGGTACATACTGTCATGTAATGTGTGAGGGACATACTGTCATGTAATGTGTGAGGGACATACTGTCATGTAATGTATGAGGTATATAATGTCATGTAATGTGTAAGGGACATACTGTCATGTAATGTGTGAGGTATATATTGCCATGCAATGTGAGAGGGACATACTGTCATGTAATGTGTGAGGGACATACTGGCATGTAATGTGTGAGATACATACTGTCATGTAATGTGTGAGGGACATACTGTCATGTAATGTGTGAGGTACATACTGTCATGTAATGTGTGAGGTACATACTGTAATGTAATGTGTGATGGACATACTGTCATGTAATGTGTGAAGTACATACTGTCTTGTAATGTTTGAGGTACATACTGTCATGTAATGTGTGAGGGACATACTGTCATGTAATGTGTGAGAGACATACTGTCATGTAATGTGTGAGGGACATACTGTCATGTAATGTGTGAGGGACATACCGTCATGTAATGTGTGAGAGACATAATGTCATGTAATGTGTGAGGGACATACTGTCATGTCATGTGTGAGGTATATAATGTCAAGTAATGTGTGAGGGACATACTGTCATGTAATGTGTGAGATACATACTGTCATATAATGTGTGAGGGACATACTGTCATGTAATGTGTGAGGGACATACTGTCATTTAATGTGTGAGGGACATACTGTCATTTAATGAGTGAGAGACATATTGACATGTAATGTGTGAGGGACATACTGTCATATAAAGTGTGAGGGACATACTGTCATGTAATGTGTGAGTTTCATACTGTCATGTAATGTGTGAGGTACATACTGTCATGTAATTTGAGAGGGACATACTGTCATGTAATGTGTGAGGTATATAATGTCATGTAATGTGTGAGGGACATACTGTGATGTAATGTGTGAGGTATATACTGCCATGTAATGTGAGGGGGACATACTGTCATATAATGTGAGAGGGACATACTGTCATGTAATGTTTCAGGTATATACTGTCATATAATGTGAGAGTGACATACTGTCATGTAATGTGAGAGGTATATACTGCCATTTAATGTGAGAGTGACATAATGTCATGTAATGTGTGAGGTACATACTGTCATGTAATGTGTGAGGGACATACTGTCATATAATGTGTGAGGTATATACTGTCATGTAATGTGTGAGGGACATAATGTCATGTAATGTGTGAGGTATATACTGTCATGTAATGTGAGAGGGACATACTGTCATGTAATGTGTGAGGTATATACTGTCAAGTAATGTGAGAGGGTCATACTGTCATGTAATGTGTGAGGTATATACTGTCATGTAATGTGAGAGGGACATACTGTCATATAATGTGTGAGGTACATACTGTCATGTAATGTGTGAGTGACATACTGTCATGTAATGTGTGAGGTATATATGTCATGTAATGTGTGAGGTATATACTGTCATGTAATGTGTGAGAGACATACTGTCATGTAATGTGTGAGGGACATACTGTCATGTAATGTGTGAGAGACATACTGTCATGTAATGTGTGAGGGACATACTGTCATGTAATGTGTGAGAGACATACTCTCATGTAATGTGTAATGGACATACTGTCATGTAATGTGTGCGGTACATACTGTCATGTAATGTGTGAGGTACATACTGTCATGTAATGTGTGAGGGACATACTGTCATGTTATGTGTGAGGGACATACTGTCATGTAATGTATGAGGTATATTATGTCATGTAATGTGTAAGGGACATACTGGCATGTAATGTGTGAGATACATACTGTCATGTAATGTGTGAGGGACATACTGTCATGTAATGTGTGAGGTACATACTGTCATGTAATGTGTGAGGTACATACTGTAATGTAATGTGTTAGGGACATACTGTCATGTAATGTGTGAAGTACATACTGTCTTGTAATGTTTGAGGTACATACTGTCATGTAATGTGTGAGGGACATATTGTCATGTAATGTGTGAGAGACATACTGTCATGTAATGTGTGAGGGACATACTGTCATGTAATGTGTGAGGGACATACCGTCATGTAATGTGTGAGAGACATACTGTCATTAAATGTGTGAGGGACATACTGTCATGTCATGTGTGAGGTATATAATGTCAAGTAATGTGTGAGGGACATACTGTCATGTAATGTGTGAGATACATACTGTCATGTAATGTGTGAGGTATATACTGTCAAGTAATGTGTGAGGTATATACTGTCATGTAATGTGTGAGGGACATACTGTCATGTAATGTATGAGGGACATACTGTCATGTTATGTGTGAGGGACATATTGTCATGAAATGTGTAAGGTATATACTCTCATGTAATGTGTGAGGTATATACTGTCATGTATTGTGTGAGGGACATACTGTCATGTAATGTGTGAGTGACATACTGTCATGTAATGTGTGAGGGACATACTGTCATGTATTGTGTGAGGGACATACTGTCATGTATTGTGAGAGGGACATACTGTCCTGTAATGTGTGAAAGACATACTGTCATGTAATGTGTAATGGACATACTGTCATGTAATGTGTGAGGTACATACCGTCATGTAATGTGTGAGGTACATACTGTCATGTAATGTGTGAGGGACATACTGTCATGTAATGTGTGAGGTATATAATGTCATGTAATGTGTGAGGGACATACTGTCATGTAATGTGTGAGGTATATACTGCCATGTACTGTGAGGGGGATATACTGTCATATAATGTGAGAGGGACATACTGTCATGTAATGTGTGAGGTATATACTGTCATCTAATGTGAGAGTGACATACTGTCATGTAATGTGTGAGGTATATACTGCCATGTAATGTGAGAGGGACATACTGTCATGTAATGTGTGAGGTACATACTGTCATGTAATGTGTGAGGGACATACTGTCATGTAATGTGTGAGGTATATACTGTCATGTAATGTGTGAGGGACATACTGCCATGTAATGTGAGAGGGACATACTGTCATGTAATGTGTGAAGGACATACTGTCATGTAATGTGTGAGGGACATACTGCCCTGTAATGTGTGAGGTATATACTGTCATGTAATGTGTGAGAGACATACTGTCATGTAATGTGTGAGGGACATACTGTCATGTAATGTGTGAAGGACATACTGTCATGTAATGTGTGAGAGAAATACTGTCCTGTAATATGTGAGGGACATACTGTCATGTAATGTGTGAGGGACATACTGTCATGTAGTGTAAGAGGGACATACTGTCATGTAATGTGTAAGGACATACTATCATGTAATGTGTGAGGTACATACTGTCATGTAATGTATGAGGTATATTATGTCATGTAATGTGTAAGGGACATACTGTCATGTAATGTGTGAGGTATATATTGCCATGTAATGTGAGAGGGACATACTGTCATGTAATGTGTGAGGGACATACTGGCATGTAATGTGTGAGATACATACTGTCATGTAATGTGTGAGGGACATACTGTCATGTAATGTGTGAGGTACATACTGTCATGTAATGTGTGAGGTACATACTGTAATGAAATGTGTGAGGGACATACTGTCATGTAATGTGTGAAGTACATACTGTCTTGTAATGTTTGAGGTACATACTGTCATGTAATGTGTGAGGGACATACTGTCATGTAATGTGTGAGAGACATACTGTCATGTAATGTGTGAGGGACATACTGTCATGTAATGTGTGAGGGACATACTGTCATGTAATGTGTGAGAGACATACTGTCATGAAATGTGTGAGGGACATACTGTCATGTAATGTGTGAGGTATATACTGTCATGTAATGTGTGAGGGACATACTGTCATGTAATGTGTGAGATACATACTGTCATGTAATGTGTGAGGGACATACTGTCATGTAATGTTGAGGTATATACTGTCAGTAATGTGTGAGGAATACTGTCATGTAATGTTGAGTCATGAATGTGTGAGGTATATACTGTCATGTAATGTGTGAGGACATACTGTCATGTATGTGTGGACATACTGCTAATGTGTGAGGACATACTGTCATGTAATTGTGAGGACATACTGCTGTACATACTGTCATGTAATGTGTGAGGTACATACTGTCATGTAATGTGTGAGGGACATACTGTCATGTAATGTGTGAGGTATATAATGTCATGTAATGTGTGAGGGACATACTGTCATGTAATGTGTGAGGTATATACTGCCATGTACTGTGAGGGGATATACTGTCATATAATGTGAGAGGGACATACTGTCATGTAATGTGTGAGGTACATACTGTCATGTAATGTGAGAGTGACATACTGTCATGTAATGTGTGAGGTATATACTGCCATGTAATGTGTGAGGGACATACTGTCATGTAATGTGTGAGGTATATACTGTCATGTAATGTGTGAGGGACATACTGTCATGTAATGTGTGAGGTACATACTGTCATGTAATGTGTGAGGTACATACTGTCATGTAATGTGTGAGGGACATACTGTCATGTAATGTGTGAGGTACATACTGTCATGTAATGTGTGAGGGACATACTGCCCTGTAATGTGTGAGGTATATACTGTCATGTAATGTGTGAGAGACATACTGTCATGTAATGTGTGAAGGACATACTGTCATGTAATGTGTGAGAGAAATACTGTCATGTAATATGTGAGGGACATACGGTCATGTAATGTGTGAGGGACATACTGTCATGTAGTGTAAGAGGGACATACTGTCATGTAATGTGTAATGGACATACTATCATGTAATGTGTGAGGTACATACTGTCATGTAATGTGTGAGGTACATACCGTCATGAAATATGTGAGGGACATACTGTCATGTAATGTGTGAGGGACATACTGTCATGTAATGTGTGAGGTATATACTGTCATGTAATGTTAGAGTGACATACTGTCATGTAATATGTGAGGTATATACTGCCATGTAATGTGAGAGGGACATACTGTCATGTAATGTGTGAGGTACATACTGTCATGAAATGTGTGAGGGACATACTGTCATGTAATGTTTGAGGTATATACTGTCATGTAATGTGAGAGGGACATACTGTCATGTAATGTGTGAGGTATATACTTTAATGTAATGTGTGAGGGACATACTGTCATGTAATGTCTGAGGGACATACTGGAATGTAATGTGTGAGATACATACTGTCATGTAATGTGTGAGGGACATACAGTCATGTAATGTGTGAGATACATACTGTCATGTAATGTGTGAGGTACATACTGTCATGTAATGTTTGAGAGACATACTGTCATGTAATGTTTAATGGACATACTATCATGTAATGTGTGAGGTACATACTGTCATGTAATGTGTGAGGTACATACTGTCATGTAATGTGTGAGGGACATACTGTCATGTAATGTGTGAGGGACATACTGTCATGTAATGTGTGAGGTATTTAATGTCATGTAATGTGTGAGGGACATATTGTCATGTAATGTGTGAGGTATATACTGCCATGTAATGTGGGAGGGACATACTGTCATGCAATGTGTGAGGGACATACAGGCATGTAATGTGTGAGGTACATACTGGCATGTAATGTGTGAGGGACATACTGGCATGTAATGTGTGAAGTATATACTGTCATGTAATGTGTGAGGGACATAATGTCATGTAATGTGTGAGGTACATACTGTCATGTAATGTGTGAGGTACATACTGTCATATAATGTTTGAGGGTCATACTGTCATGTAATGTGTGAGGTACATACTGTCTTGTAATGTGTGAGGTACATACTGTCATGTAATGTGTGAGGGACATACTGTCATGTAATGTGAGAGGGACATACTGTTATGTAATGTGTGAGGGACATACTGTCATGTAATGTGTGAGGGACATACTGTCATGTAATGTGTGAGGGACATACTGTCAAGTAATGTGTGAGGGACATACTGTCATATAATGTGTGAGAGACATACTGTCATGTAATGTGTGAGGTACATACTGCCATGTAATGTGTGAGGTATATACTGTCATGTAATGTGTGAGGGTCATACTGTCATGTAATGTGTGAGGTATGTACTGTCATGTAATGTGTGAGGGACATACTGTCATGCAATGTGTGAGGGACATACTGTCATGTAATGTGTGAGGGACATACTGTCATGTAATGTGTGAGGGACATACTGCCCTGTAATGTGTGAGGTATATACTGTCATGTAATGTGTGAGAGACATACTGTCATGTAATGTGTGAGGGACATACTGTCATGTAATGTGTGAGGGACATACTGTCATGTAATGTGTGAGAGAAATACTGTCATGTAATATGTGAGGGACATACTGTCATGTAATGTGTGAGGGACATACTGTCATGTAGTGTAAGAGGGACATACTGTCATGTAATGTATGAGAGACATACTGTCATGTAATGTGTAATGGACATACTATCATGTAATGTGTGAGGTACATACTGTCATGTAATGTGTGAGGTACATACCGTCATGAAATGTTTGAGGGACATACTGTCATGTAATGTGTGAGGGACATACTGTCATGTAATGTGTGAGGTATATACTGTCATGTAATGTTAGAGTGACATACTGTCATGTAATATTTGAGGTATATACTGCCATGTAATGTGAGAGAGACATACTGTCATGTAATGTGTGAGGTATATACTGTCATGTAATGTGAGAGGGTCATACTGTCATGTAATGTTTGAGGTATATACTGTCATGTAATGTGAGAGCGACATACTGTCATGTAATGTGCGAGGTATATACTGTCATGTAATGTGTGAGGGACATACTGTCATGTAATGTGTGAGGGACATACTGGAATGTAATGTGTGAGATACATACTGTCATGTAATGTGTGAGGGACATACTGTCATGTAATGTGTGAGATACATACTGTCATGTAATGTGTGAGGTACATACTGTCATGTAATGTGTGAGGGATATACTGTCATATAATGTGAGAGGGACATACTGTCATGTAATGTTTGAGAGACATACTGTCAAGTAATGTGTAATGGACATACTATCATGTAATGTGTGAGGTACATACTGTCATGTAATGTGTGAGGTACATACTGTCATGTAATGTGTGAGGGACATACTGTCATGTAATTAGTGAGGGACATACTGTCATGTAATGTGCGAGAGAAATAATGTCATGTAATATGTGAGGGACATACTGTCATGTAATGTGTGAGGGACATACTGTCATGTAGGGTAAGAGGGACATACTGTCATGTAATGTGTGAGAGACATACTGTCATGTAATGTGTAATGGACATACTATCATGTAATGTGTGAGGTACATACCGTCATGAAATGTGTGAGGGACATACTGTCATGTAATGTGTGAGGGACATACTGTCATGTAATGTGTGAGGTATATACTGTCATGTAATGTTAGAGTGACATACTGTCATGTAATATGTGAGGTATATACTGCCATGTAATGTGAGAGGGACATACTGTCATGTAATGTGTGAGGTACATACTGTCATGAAATGTGTGAGGGACATACTGTCATGTAATGTGTGAGGTATATACTGTCATGTAATGTGAGAGGGTCATACTGTCATGTAATGTTTGAGGTATATACTGTCATGTAATGTGAGAGGGACATACTGTCATGTAATGTATGAGGTATATACTGTCATGTAATGTGTGAGGAACATACTGTCATGTAATGTCTGAGGGACATACTGGAATGTAATGTGTGAGATACATACTGTCATGTAATGTGTGAGGGACATACTGTCATGTAATGTGTGAGATACATACTGTCATGTAATGTGTGAGATACATACTGTCATGTAATGTGTGAGGGATATACTGTCATATAATGTGAGAGGGACATACTGTCATGTAATGTTTGAGAGACATACTGTCATGTAATGTGTAATGGACATACTATCATGTAATGTGTGAGGGACATACTGTCATGTAATGTGTGAGGTACATACTGTCATGTAATGTGTGAGGGACATACTGTCATGTAATGTGTGAGGGACATACTGTCATGTAATGTGTGAGGTATATAATGTCATGTAATGTGTGAGGGACATATTGTCATGTAATGTGTGAGGTATATACTGCCATGTAATGTGAGAGGGACATACTGTCATGCAATGTGTGAGGGACATACAGGCATGTAATGTGTGAGGTACATACTGGCATGTAATGTGTGAGGGACATACTGGCATGTAATGTGTGAGGTATATACTGTCAAGTAATGTGTGAGGGACATACTGTCATATAATGTGTGAGAGACATACTGTCATGTAATGTGTGAGGTATATACTGCCATATAATGTGTGGTATATACTGTCATGTAATGTGTGAGGGTCATACTGTCATGTAATGTGTGAGGTATGTACTGTCATGTAATGTGTGAGGGACATACTGTCATGCAATGTGTGATGGACATACTGTCATGTAATGTGTGAGGGACATACTGTCATGTAATGTGTGAGAGACATACTGTCATGTAATGTGTGACGGACATACTGTCATGTAATGTGTGAGGAGGGACATACTGTCATGTAATGTGAGAGGGACATACGGTCATGTAATGTATGAGAGACATACTGGCATGTAATGTGTAATGGAAATAATGTCATGTAATGTGTGAGGTATATAATGTCATGTAATGTGTGAGGGACATACTGTCATGTAATGTGTGAGAGACATACTGTCAGGTAATGTGTGAGGGACATACTGTCATGTAATGTGTGCGCGACATACTGCCATGTAATGTTTGAGGTATATACTGTCATGTAATGTGTGAGAGACATACTGTCATGTAATGTGTGAGGGACATACTGTCATGTAATGTGTGAGGGACATACTGTCATGTAATGTGTGAGGGACATACTGCCATGTAGTTTGAGAGGGACATACTGTCATGTAATGTGTGAGAGACATACTGTCATGTAATGTGTGAGGTATATACTGCCATGTAATGTGAGAGAGACATACTGTCATGTAATGAGTGAGGTACATACTGTCATGAAATGTGTGAGGTACATACTGTCATGTAATGTGTGAGGTACATACCGTCATGAAATGTGTGAGGGACATACTGTCATGTAATGTGTGAGGGACATACTGTCATGTAATGTGTGAGGTATATACTGTCATGTAATGTTAGAGTGACATACTGTCATGTAATATTTGAGGTATATACTGCCATGTAATGTGAGAGGGACATACTGTCATGTAATGTGTGAGGTACATACTGTCATGAAATGTGTGAGGGACATACTGTCATGTAATGTGTGAGGTATATACTGTCATGTAATGTGAGAGGGTCATACTGTCATGTAATGTTTGAGGTATATACTGTCATGTAATGTGAGAGGGACAGACTGTCATGTAATGTGTGAGGTATATAATGTCATGTAATGTGTGAGGGACATACTGTCATGTAATGTGTGAGGGACATACTGGAATGTAATGTGTGAGATACATACTGTCATGTAATGTGTGAGGGACATACTGTCATGTAATGTGTGAGATACATACTGTCATGTAATGTGTGAGGTACATACTGTCATGTAATGTTTGAGGGATATACTGTCATACAATGTGAGAGGGATATACTGTCATGTAATGTGGGAGGGTCATACTGTCATGCAATGTGTGAGGGACATACAGGCATGTAATTTGTGAGGTACATACTGGCATGTAATGTGTGAGGGACATACTTGCATGTAATGTGTGAGCTATATACTGTCATGTAATGTGTGAGGGACATACTGTCATGTAATGTGTGAGGTACATACTGTCATGTAATGTGTGAGGTACATAATGTCATATAATGTGTGAGGGTCATACTGTCATGTAATGTGTGAGGTACATACTGTCATGTAATGTGTGAGGGACATACTGTCATGTAATGTGTGAGGTACATACTGTCATGTAATGTGTGAGGGACATACTGTCATGTAATGTGTGAGGGACATACTGTCATGTAATGTGTGAGAGAATACTGTCATGTAATTGTGAGGGACATACGTCATGTAATGTGTGAGGGACATACTGTCATTATGAGGGACATACTGTCATGTAATGTGTAGACATACTTCATGTAATGTGTGAGGTACATACTGTCATGTAATGTGTGAGGTACATACGTCATGAATTGTGAGGGACATACTGTCATGTAATGTGTGAGGGACATACTGTCATGTAATGTGTGAGGTATATACTGTCATGTAATGTGAGGACATACTGTCATGTAATTGTGAGGAATACTGCATGTAATGTGAGAGGGACATACTGTCATGTAATGTGTGAGGTACATACTGTCATGAATGTGTGAGGGACATACTGTCATGTAATGTTTGAGGTATATACTGTCATGTAATGTGAGAGGGACATACTGTCATGTAATGTGTGAGGAATACTTCATGTAATGTGTGAGGGACATACTGTCATGTAATGTGTGAGGGACATACTGATGTAATGTGTGAGAACATACTGTCATGTAATGTGTGAGGGACATACTGTCATGTAATGTGTGAGATACATACTGTCATGTAATGTGTGAGGTACATACTGTCATGTAATGTGTGAGAGACATACTGTCATGTAATGTTAAAACTCATGTAATGTGTGAGGTACATACTGTCATGTAATGTGTGAGGTACATACTGTCATGTAATGTGTGAGGGACATACTGTCATGTAATGTGTGAGGGACATACTGTCATGTAATGTGTGAGGTATATATGTCATGTAATGTGTGAGGGACATATGTCATGTAATGTGTGAGGAGGACATACTGTCAGAATGGTGAGACATACTGCATGTAATGTGTGAGGTACATACTGTCATGTAATGTGTGAGGGACATACTGTCATGTAATGTGTGAGGTACATACTGTCATGTAATGTGTGAGGGACATACTGTCATGTAATGTGTGAGGTACATACTGTCATGTAATGTGTGAGGTACATACTGTCATGTAATGTGTGAGGGACATACTGTCATGTAATGTGTGAGGTACATACTGTCATGTAATGTGTGAGGTACATACTGTCATGTAATGTGTGAGGGACATACTGTCATGTAATGTGTGAGGGACATACTGTCATGTAATGTGTGAGACATACTGTCATGTAATGTGTGAGGGACATACTGTCATGTAATGTGTGAGGACATACTGTCATGTAATGTGTGAGGGACATACTGTCATGTAATGTGTGAGAGACATACTGTCATGTAATGTGTGAGGGACATACTGTCATGTAATGTGTGAGGGACATACTGTCATGTAATGTGTGAGGGACATACTGTCATGTAATGTGTGAGGTACATACTGTCATGTAATGTGTGAGGTACATACTGTCATGTAATGTGAGAGGGACATACTGTCATGTAATGTGTGAGGTATATACTGTCAGTAATGTGAGAGGGACATACTGTCATGTAATGTGTGAGGTAATACTGTCATGTAATGTGAGGGACATACTGTCATTAATGTGTGAGGTACATACTGTCATGTAATGTGTGAGACATACTGTCATGTAATGTGTGAGAGACATACTGTCATGTAATGTGTGAGGGACATACTGTCATGTAATGTGTGAGAGACATACTCTCATGTAATGTGTAATGGACATACTGTCATGTAATGTGTGAGGTACATACTGTCATGTAATGTGTGAGGTACATACTGTCATGTAATGTGTGAGGGACATACTGTCATGTAATGTGTGAGGGACATACTGTCATGTAATGTATGAGGTATATAATGTCATGTAATGTGTAAGGGACATACTGTCATGTAATGTGTGAGGTATATATTGCCATGCAATGTGAGAGGGACATACTGTCATGTAATGTGTGAGGGACATACTGGCATGTAATGTGTGAGATACATACTGTCATGTAATGTGTGAGGGACATACTGTCATGTAATGTGTGAGGTACATACTGTCATGTAATGTGTGAGGTACATACTGTAATGTAATGTGTGATGGACATACTGTCATGTAATGTGTGAAGTACATACTGTCTTGTAATGTTTGAGGTACATACTGTCATGTAATGTGTGAGGGACATACTGTCATGTAATGTGTGAGAGACATACTGTCATGTAATGTGTGAGGGACATACTGTCATGTAATGTGTGAGGGACATACCGTCATGTAATGTGTGAGAGACATAATGTCATGTAATGTGTGAGGGACATACTGTCATGTCATGTGTGAGGTATATAATGTCAAGTAATGTGTGAGGGACATACTGTCATGTAATGTGTGAGATACATACTGTCATATAATGTGTGAGGGACATACTGTCATGTAATGTGTGAGGGACATACTGTCATTTAATGTGTGAGGGACATACTGTCATTTAATGAGTGAGAGACATATTGACATGTAATGTGTGAGGGACATACTGTCATATAAAGTGTGAGGGACATACTGTCATGTAATGTGTGAGTTTCATACTGTCATGTAATGTGTGAGGTACATACTGTCATGTAATTTGAGAGGGACATACTGTCATGTAATGTGTGAGGTATATAATGTCATGTAATGTGTGAGGGACATACTGTGATGTAATGTGTGAGGTATATACTGCCATGTAATGTGAGGGGGACATACTGTCATATAATGTGAGAGGGACATACTGTCATGTAATGTTTCAGGTATATACTGTCATATAATGTGAGAGTGACATACTGTCATGTAATGTGAGAGGTATATACTGCCATTTAATGTGAGAGTGACATAATGTCATGTAATGTGTGAGGTACATACTGTCATGTAATGTGTGAGGGACATACTGTCATATAATGTGTGAGGTATATACTGTCATGTAATGTGTGAGGGACATAATGTCATGTAATGTGTGAGGTATATACTGTCATGTAATGTGAGAGGGACATACTGTCATGTAATGTGTGAGGTATATACTGTCAAGTAATGTGAGAGGGTCATACTGTCATGTAATGTGTGAGGTATATACTGTCATGTAATGTGAGAGGGACATACTGTCATATAATGTGTGAGGTACATACTGTCATGTAATGTGTGAGTGACATACTGTCATGTAATGTGTGAGGTATATATGTCATGTAATGTGTGAGGTATATACTGTCATGTAATGTGTGAGAGACATACTGTCATGTAATGTGTGAGGGACATACTGTCATGTAATGTGTGAGAGACATACTGTCATGTAATGTGTGAGGGACATACTGTCATGTAATGTGTGAGAGACATACTCTCATGTAATGTGTAATGGACATACTGTCATGTAATGTGTGCGGTACATACTGTCATGTAATGTGTGAGGTACATACTGTCATGTAATGTGTGAGGGACATACTGTCATGTTATGTGTGAGGGACATACTGTCATGTAATGTATGAGGTATATTATGTCATGTAATGTGTAAGGGACATACTGGCATGTAATGTGTGAGATACATACTGTCATGTAATGTGTGAGGGACATACTGTCATGTAATGTGTGAGGTACATACTGTCATGTAATGTGTGAGGTACATACTGTAATGTAATGTGTTAGGGACATACTGTCATGTAATGTGTGAAGTACATACTGTCTTGTAATGTTTGAGGTACATACTGTCATGTAATGTGTGAGGGACATATTGTCATGTAATGTGTGAGAGACATACTGTCATGTAATGTGTGAGGGACATACTGTCATGTAATGTGTGAGGGACATACCGTCATGTAATGTGTGAGAGACATACTGTCATTAAATGTGTGAGGGACATACTGTCATGTCATGTGTGAGGTATATAATGTCAAGTAATGTGTGAGGGACATACTGTCATGTAATGTGTGAGATACATACTGTCATGTAATGTGTGAGGTATATACTGTCAAGTAATGTGTGAGGTATATACTGTCATGTAATGTGTGAGGGACATACTGTCATGTAATGTATGAGGGACATACTGTCATGTTATGTGTGAGGGACATATTGTCATGAAATGTGTAAGGTATATACTCTCATGTAATGTGTGAGGTATATACTGTCATGTATTGTGTGAGGGACATACTGTCATGTAATGTGTGAGTGACATACTGTCATGTAATGTGTGAGGGACATACTGTCATGTATTGTGTGAGGGACATACTGTCATGTATTGTGAGAGGGACATACTGTCCTGTAATGTGTGAAAGACATACTGTCATGTAATGTGTAATGGACATACTGTCATGTAATGTGTGAGGTACATACCGTCATGTAATGTGTGAGGTACATACTGTCATGTAATGTGTGAGGGACATACTGTCATGTAATGTGTGAGGTATATAATGTCATGTAATGTGTGAGGGACATACTGTCATGTAATGTGTGAGGTATATACTGCCATGTACTGTGAGGGGGATATACTGTCATATAATGTGAGAGGGACATACTGTCATGTAATGTGTGAGGTATATACTGTCATCTAATGTGAGAGTGACATACTGTCATGTAATGTGTGAGGTATATACTGCCATGTAATGTGAGAGGGACATACTGTTATGTAATGTGTGAGGTACATACTGTCATGTAATGTGTGAGGGACATACTGTCATGTAATGTGTGAGGTATATACTGTCATGTAATGTGTGAGGGACATACTGCCATGTAATGTGAGAGGGACATACTGTCATGTAATGTGTGAAGGACATACTGTCATGTAATGTGTGAGGGACATACTGCCCTGTAATGTGTGAGGTATATACTGTCATGTAATGTGTGAGAGACATACTGTCATGTAATGTGTGAGGGACATACTGTCATGTAATGTGTGAAGGACATACTGTCATGTAATGTGTGAGAGAAATACTGTCCTGTAATATGTGAGGGACATACTGTCATGTAATGTGTGAGGGACATACTGTCATGTAGTGTAAGAGGGACATACTGTCATGTAATGTGTAATGGACATACTATCATGTAATGTGTGAGGTACATACTGTCATGTAATGTATGAGGTATATTATGTCATGTAATGTGTAAGGGACATACTGTCATGTAATGTGTGAGGTATATATTGCCATGTAATGTGAGAGGGACATACTGTCATGTAATGTGTGAGGGACATACTGGCATGTAATGTGTGAGATACATACTGTCATGTAATGTGTGAGGGACATACTGTCATGTAATGTGTGAGGTACATACTGTCATGTAATGTGTGAGGTACATACTGTAATGAAATGTGTGAGGGACATACTGTCATGTAATGTGTGAAGTACATACTGTCTTGTAATGTTTGAGGTACATACTGTCATGTAATGTGTGAGGGACATACTGTCATGTAATGTGTGAGAGACATACTGTCATGTAATGTGTGAGGGACATACTGTCATGTAATGTGTGAGGGACATACCGTCATGTAATGTGTGAGAGACATACTGTCATGAAATGTGTGAGGGACATACTGTCATGTCATGTGTGAGGTATATAATGTCAAGTAATGTGTGAGGGACATACTGTCATGTAATGTGTGAGATACATACTGTCATGTAATGTGTGAGGGACATACTGTCATGTAATGTTTGAGGTATATACTGTCAAGTAATGTGTGAGGTATATACTGTCATGTAATGTGTGAGGGACATACTGTCATGTAATGTATGAGGGACATACTGTCATGTAATGTGTGAGGGACATATTGTCATGAAATGTGTAAGGTATATACTCTCATGTAATGTGTGAGGTATATACTGTCATGTATTGTGTGGGGACATACTGTCTTGTAATGTGTGAGTGACATACTGTCATGTAATGTGTGAGGGACATACTGTCATGTATTGTGTGAGGGACATACTGTCATGTATTTGAGAGGGACATACTGTCATGTAATGTGTGAAAACATACTGTCATGTAATGTGTAATGGACATACTGTCATGCAATGTGTGAGATACATAATGTCATGTAATGTGTGAGGTACATACTGTCATGTAATGTGTGAGGGACATACTGTCATGTAATGTGTGAGGTATATAATGTCATGTAATGTGTGAGGGACATACTGTCATGTAATGTGTGAGGTATATACTGCCATGTACTGTGAGGGGGACATACTGTCATATAATGTGAGAGGGACATACTGTCATGTAATGTGTGAGGTATATACTGTCATCTAATGTGAGAGTGACATACTGTCATGTAATGTGTGAGGTATATACTGCCATGTAATGTGAGAGGGACATACTGTTATGTAATGTGTGAGGTATATACTGTCATGTAATGTGTGAGGGACATACTGTCATGTAATGTGTGAGGTATATACTGTCATGTAATGTGTGAGGGACATACTGCCATGTAATGTGAGAGGGACATACTGTCATGTAATGTGTGAGGGACATACTGTCATGTAATGTGTGAGGGACATACTGCCCTGTAATGTGTGAGGTATATACTGTCATGTAATGTGTGAGAGACATACTGTCATGTAATGTGTGAAGGACATACTGTCATGTAATGTGTGAGAGAAATACTGTCATGTAATATGTGAGGGACATACGGTCATGTAATGTGTGAGGGACATACTGTCATGTAGTGTAAGAGGGACATACTGTCATGTAATGTGTAATGGACATACTATCATGTAATGTGTGAGGTACATACTGTCATGTAATGTGTGAGGTACATACCGTCATGAAATATGTGAGGGACATACTGTCATGTAATGTGTGAGGGACATACTGTCATGTAATGTGTGAGGTATATACTGTCATGTAATGTTAGAGTGACATACTGTCATGTAATATGTGAGGTATATACTGCCATGTAATGTGAGAGGGACATACTGTCATGTAATGTGTGAGGTACATACTGTCATGAAATGTGTGAGGGACATACTGTCATGTAATGTTTGAGGTATATACTGTCATGTAATGTGAGAGGGACATACTGTCATGTAATGTGTGAGGTATATACTTTAATGTAATGTGTGAGGGACATACTGTCATGTAATGTCTGAGGGACATACTGGAATGTAATGTGTGAGATACATACTGTCATGTAATGTGTGAGGGACATACAGTCATGTAATGTGTGAGATACATACTGTCATGTAATGTGTGAGGTACATACTGTCATGTAATGTTTGAGAGACATACTGTCATGTAATGTTTAATGGACATACTATCATGTAATGTGTGAGGTACATACTGTCATGTAATGTGTGAGGTACATACTGTCATGTAATGTGTGAGGGACATACTGTCATGTAATGTGTGAGGGACATACTGTCATGTAATGTGTGAGGTATTTAATGTCATGTAATGTGTGAGGGACATATTGTCATGTAATGTGTGAGGTATATACTGCCATGTAATGTGGGAGGGACATACTGTCATGCAATGTGTGAGGGACATACAGGCATGTAATGTGTGAGGTACATACTGGCATGTAATGTGTGAGGGACATACTGGCATGTAATGTGTGAGGTATATACTGTCATGTAATGTGTGAGGGACATAATGTCATGTAATGTGTGAGGTACATACTGTCATGTAATGTGTGAGGTACATACTGTCATATAATGTTTGAGGGTCATACTGTCATGTAATGTGTGAGGTACATACTGTCTTGTAATGTGTGAGGTACATACTGTCATGTAATGTGTGAGGGACATACTGTCATGTAATGTGAGAGGGACATACTGTTATGTAATGTGTGAGGGACATACTGTCATGTAATGTGTGAGGGACATACTGTCATGTAATGTGTGAGGGACATACTGTCAAGTAATGTGTGAGGGACATACTGTCATATAATGTGTGAGAGACATACTGTCATGTAATGTGTGAGGTACATACTGCCATGTAATGTGTGAGGTATATACTGTCATGTAATGTGTGAGGGTCATACTGTCATGTAATGTGTGAGGTATGTACTGTCATGTAATGTGTGAGGGACATACTGTCATGCAATGTGTGAGGGACATACTGTCATGTAATGTGTGAGGGACATACTGTCATGTAATGTGTGAGGGACATACTGCCCTGTAATGTGTGAGGTATATACTGTCATGTAATGTGTGAGAGACATACTGTCATGTAATGTGTGAGGGACATACTGTCATGTAATGTGTGAGGGACATACTGTCATGTAATGTGTGAGAGAAATACTGTCATGTAATATGTGAGGGACATACTGTCATGTAATGTGTGAGGGACATACTGTCATGTAGTGTAAGAGGGACATACTGTCATGTAATGTATGAGAGACATACTGTCATGTAATGTGTAATGGACATACTATCATGTAATGTGTGAGGTACATACTGTCATGTAATGTGTGAGGTACATACCGTCATGAAATGTTTGAGGGACATACTGTCATGTAATGTGTGAGGGACATACTGTCATGTAATGTGTGAGGTATATACTGTCATGTAATGTTAGAGTGACATACTGTCATGTAATATTTGAGGTATATACTGCCATGTAATGTGAGAGAGACATACTGTCATGTAATGTGTGAGGTATATACTGTCATGTAATGTGAGAGGGTCATACTGTCATGTAATGTTTGAGGTATATACTGTCATGTAATGTGAGAGCGACATACTGTCATGTAATGTGCGAGGTATATACTGTCATGTAATGTGTGAGGGACATACTGTCATGTAATGTGTGAGGGACATACTGGAATGTAATGTGTGAGATACATACTGTCATGTAATGTGTGAGGGACATACTGTCATGTAATGTGTGAGATACATACTGTCATGTAATGTGTGAGGTACATACTGTCATGTAATGTGTGAGGGATATACTGTCATATAATGTGAGAGGGACATACTGTCATGTAATGTTTGAGAGACATACTGTCAAGTAATGTGTAATGGACATACTATCATGTAATGTGTGAGGTACATACTGTCATGTAATGTGTGAGGTACATACTGTCATGTAATGTGTGAGGGACATACTGTCATGTAATTAGTGAGGGACATACTGTCATGTAATGTGCGAGAGAAATAATGTCATGTAATATGTGAGGGACATACTGTCATGTAATGTGTGAGGGACATACTGTCATGTAGGGTAAGAGGGACATACTGTCATGTAATGTGTGAGAGACATACTGTCATGTAATGTGTAATGGACATACTATCATGTAATGTGTGAGGTACATACTGTCATGTAATGTGTGAGGTACATACCGTCATGAAATGTGTGAGGGACATACTGTCATGTAATGTGTGAGGGACATACTGTCATGTAATGTGTGAGGTATATACTGTCATGTAATGTTAGAGTGACATACTGTCATGTAATATGTGAGGTATATACTGCCATGTAATGTGAGAGGGACATACTGTCATGTAATGTGTGAGGTACATACTGTCATGAAATGTGTGAGGGACATACTGTCATGTAATGTGTGAGGTATATACTGTCATGTAATGTGAGAGGGTCATACTGTCATGTAATGTTTGAGGTATATACTGTCATGTAATGTGAGAGGGACATACTGTCATGTAATGTATGAGGTATATACTGTCATGTAATGTGTGAGGAACATACTGTCATGTAATGTCTGAGGGACATACTGGAATGTAATGTGTGAGATACATACTGTCATGTAATGTGTGAGGGACATACTGTCATGTAATGTGTGAGATACATACTGTCATGTAATGTGTGAGATACATACTGTCATGTAATGTGTGAGGGATATACTGTCATATAATGTGAGAGGGACATACTGTCATGTAATGTTTGAGAGACATACTGTCATGTAATGTGTAATGGACATACTATCATGTAATGTGTGAGGGACATACTGTCATGTAATGTGTGAGGTACATACTGTCATGTAATGTGTGAGGGACATACTGTCATGTAATGTGTGAGGGACATACTGTCATGTAATGTGTGAGGTATATAATGTCATGTAATGTGTGAGGGACATATTGTCATGTAATGTGTGAGGTATATACTGCCATGTAATGTGAGAGGGACATACTGTCATGCAATGTGTGAGGGACATACAGGCATGTAATGTGTGAGGTACATACTGGCATGTAATGTGTGAGGGACATACTGGCATGTAATGTGTGAGGTATATACTGTCAAGTAATGTGTGAGGGACATACTGTCATATAATGTGTGAGAGACATACTGTCATGTAATGTGTGAGGTATATACTGCCATATAATGTGTGGTATATACTGTCATGTAATGTGTGAGGGTCATACTGTCATGTAATGTGTGAGGTATGTACTGTCATGTAATGTGTGAGGGACATACTGTCATGCAATGTGTGATGGACATACTGTCATGTAATGTGTGAGGGACATACTGTCATGTAATGTGTGAGAGACATACTGTCATGTAATGTGTGACGGACATACTGTCATGTAATGTGTGAGGAGGGACATACTGTCATGTAATGTGAGAGGGACATACGGTCATGTAATGTATGAGAGACATACTGGCATGTAATGTGTAATGGAAATAATGTCATGTAATGTGTGAGGTATATAATGTCATGTAATGTGTGAGGGACATACTGTCATGTAATGTGTGAGAGACATACTGTCAGGTAATGTGTGAGGGACATACTGTCATGTAATGTGTGCGCGACATACTGCCATGTAATGTTTGAGGTATATACTGTCATGTAATGTGTGAGAGACATACTGTCATGTAATGTGTGAGGGACATACTGTCATGTAATGTGTGAGGGACATACTGTCATGTAATGTGTGAGGGACATACTGCCATGTAGTTTGAGAGGGACATACTGTCATGTAATGTGTGAGAGACATACTGTCATGTAATGTGTGAGGTATATACTGCCATGTAATGTGAGAGAGACATACTGTCATGTAATGAGTGAGGTACATACTGTCATGAAATGTGTGAGGTACATACTGTCATGTAATGTGTGAGGTACATACCGTCATGAAATGTGTGAGGGACATACTGTCATGTAATGTGTGAGGGACATACTGTCATGTAATATGTGAGGTATATACTGTCATGTAATGTTAGAGTGACATACTGTCATGTAATATTTGAGGTATATACTGCCATGTAATGTGAGAGGGACATACTGTCATGTAATGTGTGAGGTACATACTGTCATGAAATGTGTGAGGGACATACTGTCATGTAATGTGTGAGGTATATACTG
>JABXNX010000040.1:220491-271492 GCA_014843695.1 Archivesica marissinica | reverse complement strand
CTGATAACTGTACCGCCTCCTCACTTAAGGGGCTATATCTTTTCGAATTGGTGAAAAGTGGGTGGGGCATTGGTTAATTTTATTTTTTATTCTAACAGCTTTTGGAAAATTATTGTCTTCATAAAACATAAAAGACAATATTACGCAATGATTGAAATAGTTATAAGTTCTTAAATGTGTTAAGAAAGGATATAAAATGCATATTTTACCTCCTAATGTGATGTTTCTGTTGGGCGTCTCAACACACAGAAGGACACAACGACCTGTATTAAAAAAACACACAATTGTAGTTCAAGTATAGTACAAGGGTATATAGGACAGTTTCTTGTGCTGATACATGATATAAAAGAGCACTGATCATTTTAAAAAATTGTTACATTTTGCTTCTACTGGGTTTATGCTAGAAAGAAATGTATACATTACACATGTACACAATTATTTGATTACTAACTTTGGTATGTCACTACAAGTGAATGGCAAAAAGGGAGATAATTACTAATATATCTCATGGAAAATACAAAACTGTGGATGGGTTCTTTTGAGGGCATTATTATTACTACATTATAGGTGAACATACTGCATAGAAGCACACTGACTGAATATACAGAAAAGGTCTTATTAAACAAGTTAAAACACATATTCTATGGTGAATATATTGGTAGGATTGTAAAATGTCTTTTCATTATTCAAGTTTAACAGTATAATTTCTTCCATGTTCACCTACCTGTTGTACAGGTTTTGTACCAACTTGGTTGAGGTTGCTGAAATAATGTTACTTACCAAATGCAGCTTCATTCCTACCATTGATGCATGAGAAGAAATTGTTCCAACATAATGTGACCCAGGTTACAGTTCGATAAACTTAGTAGTGGTTGCTGTATGAAAATGTGATAAACTTAGTAGTGGTTGCTGTATGAAAACGTGATAAACTTAGTAGTGGTTGCTGTATGAAAACGTGATAAACTTAGTAGTGGTTGCTGTATGAAAACGTGATGCAAGTACATGTCATTTTGCTAAATAATAATTTGATACCTTATTGTAAATCTTGGAAAGTCAAACAACCATTCTCAAAGTCCTCATGAAGTTTATCGATTAGCTGTGGACTAGACTCTCCATAGTATAAAATCTTATGCACAGCATCCTCATCACCGTCTTTTCCTTTAAGAAAGTAAACAATTGCTCAAATAAATATTATTAACAAGTGAAATGTTGATGGACAGAATAACAAACAAATTATGATAATTCACAAACTTGACCGTGGCTTATGTGAAGAAAGAATAATTGAAAAAAGGATGGTACGGTGGGCCTTGACAACAAGTCAACATGAAGTTTATCTGTGCAAAACTATGGTGACAACAAATATAAGAAAAGCAATTATAGAAATGTTACCAGCTATTGCAAAATTATATTTTTATTACATGTAAAGACATTTAATGATGCCATCGCACAGTGCTGAAAGATTGTATTAGCCATATGGGCCCTTGGAAAAGGGAGCAAACATGTTTTGTTACCCGTAACAACATCCTGAACCAATCCTTTGAACCATTTTGTCTGTTTCGTTTTCTTGTTTACTTAAAATTCATGCAATATCTCCCTGCCAACAAACTTTGTTTTCCTCCTCATCCTACTACGGTTGATGTTACCTGGTTGAAAGTTGGATGGCCCTGCAACACACTGATCACGTGTAGTTGATGCAGCGCTGGATGGTCCAGGTATACACTTGTCTAGTGTAATTGTTGTCTGCAAAATGAAACATTGAATTTCATAATGATTTCAACATAATGCCAAATTGTGTACTAGGAAATGAAAAGTGATGAAACATAATCCGACAAGAAGAGACTAATTCAAACTATTGAACAATTACGTGTTAAGACCTTTTTTAAAAAAAAGGGATATGACCATTGCATCTGTCGTTCGATCTTTCTTGCAAGCACAATTATATATTACCACATAGAACCGATACTCAAAGCAATCGCCAATAATGCATACAGTGACACACTAGTAGTGAAACAAACAGGTCGGTGGTGAAAGATGTACACTGTTAACCCATTGCATGCTAGCAGCAGATAAAAGCACATTTGCAGGCAATGGGTTAAAAATGATCAAGGTATAAACTCATGATGTATGCATTGTAGCATACATGAATAAGCCAACATATCCATTGGAGAAAGGGTTAATATTCTCAAATAAACTGAATAATTAAGGTTTTTATAATTTGTAAATATGTTTCTAAATAAGTACATTATCAGGTCTGGTCTTTTGTTTCTTCCTCAGCTTCTTTCGTATACACAATGTGATTTCGGGCCTCCCTTTGAACTGTAATGAAACAAACATACTGCCAATAATATCACCATAGAGTTCATTCCTTACATGTAGGTGCTATAACACCCGACTGTAAAGTTAAAGTTACATGATAGGTTTGATGGTTCAACGCAGAAATAAATGTGTATTATCAATGTACAAATTGGATGCTATGGAACGGAAATCACTTTGTAAATTACATCCCTTTTTATTATTTATTTGCATTATCTTACTTAACTTTACTCACCACTTGGGTAAATTTGCATCTTACAAATGTAAATATTTCATATGAATATAATTATGGGAAGGGAGGACATTCTAGTTGTTGCCAGTAATAGTAAATACATGTACATGTCTATGTAACGAGATATATAATACATGTCTACTATATGTAAGAATATTACAAATACAGGACAGGTATATTTTGTCTTCAATAAGTGTACATATAATTATATGAAATAAAACAATTACCCAAGGTGCTTTAGGCTCTCGTATTCCTGAGTAGGTACCATATCTAGGTACAGCCAACTCTGGTAGTAGAAAGGTTCTATAAAAGCATTCTAACTTTGGAACCATTACATTGTTCCATAATTCTGTGTTTCTATATATGCGTTCAATGAATATGTCATAGGGGTCAATTCTTCTTAACACAAAATCACACCATTCCATTTCAAATATATTTAACTGCCCTTGTATTTGGTAGTATATTTCATGATTTCTGTTCAGTGATAATTTGTCACTGTTTATTTCCAGACAGAAATTAACAATTTTATGTACTGCTTGTGCAATACTACATGTATTATTTTGTAGAAAATTCTTTATTTCTAGGAGTCCTTTTCCTTCCTTGTCAGTTGTCACTAGTCCATCAGTTGATGCCGCCAAAAAATTATGTTTCTGTGATACTCTCAAGCCAGTTTTTATTACATCAACATTTCTGTTAATGTTCTTGTATTCAATTATTGTGTTCGCCTCTTGTGCCAGACCACGGATAGTGTTTATGTTTCCTTTGAATGTTCCATACAAAATATTTTTAACCAGATTTGATGAGATGTTATTGGGTCGCCTATTCATCACTTTCCCAAAGTATGAGCTAGTCAATCTCTTTTTTCTTTCTTTTACCCACACTTCACTCCTTCCTTGGTCAATAGAGGCTTTTTCTAATTTGTCACATTCTACTTTTGATAGTTTTACAACACCTTCAAGATAGTCACTGCATTTGGATGTTAAATGTTGCGGGGCAATGTCCGGAGAGTCGTCTAGTTGACTGCCATAATGAAGCTTAGCTCTCTTTGTGTTGGATTGTTTCAAGCTTTCAAGTTTTCGCTTCCTTCTCACGGTCTTACTTTCAGGCTTGGCTTTGTAACGAGCATTGGCTGCTGTCAGTATGGCTTGTTTTCTGACACCCTGGATGAAGTGTGTTCCTGCTTGGGTAGATGTAACTCTGGCAAATGTTACCGGTGACCAGGTGACACCTAAGTGTTTTAGCAATGCACCACCATAGCACCTGGCATTCCATGATTCACGACCACATCTATTGACAAACTTCCCGCCGTCAAACTTTGCTCTGGTGGACATCCAGCTTTCGCAAAGATTGGTAGTAAAGTTGCCAATTAGGCGGTCACTTTTATTAGCAAGTCGACCAAGAATCACTTGCACATCTCTGACCAGTTCCTTTATTTCCTCTTTCTTAATTTCATTTCTTGTCGCTTCTCTTGAGAATTCCATTTCTTTGTGTGTTGGTAATTTCCAGAATTGATATTGTTTTTCAAAAATACTGTCAAATGATTGTTCATCACTATCATACATATCATCATCATCAGCAGCACTATTATCTTGATCAGTACATGTATCTTTTCTTTTTTTACAAAAATTACTACAATATTCATGAAATCCCAATACATGATATATGGAATTTATGATGTCCTTTTTCAACTGTTTTGAATTGTTATCTAATATTCTCATCCTAACAGCACATCGTACAGCCGTTGTCAATTTCACCCTATTCAGTTTTGTTAGTTTTCCCTTTCCCTTATGCTGGGGCTTTTCTTCAACAAGTTTGTCCAAACTTGAACGCAAGCATTTACATGCATGATTGGCACACTCTAATTTGCTTATGTGCCTACCCCAAGGTACCTGTTCCTGAAGTGTGGTGAACACCGAGCTATCACCATCTGCTATGAGTCGTGTGTATCGTACACCATGGACTGCCTCAGCTTCTAAGAAGCCAGATAATATAATGTCTGACTCCATAGCTTGAGAACTGTCAGACCAGTTTTTATAACAAGTATGTTTATTTGGTTCTACCCCGATCTTTTGGGCTCTGGCACAAAGTGTACACATTTTGTTTCTTACACCGATAAACAGTAATTATTTGGTTTCAGCCCCAAAGATAACGGCGACACCACCAAGTGCATTATATGTGTGCTTGTGTGTACGCTTCGACCAACCCCCATCACAAATCACAGTTATGGCTGGCATACCTTCACACAGTTCATCCCTCTCTATTGCAAGCCTTCTCTCCTCTGCTCCAGCCTTTGCCATCTCTTCTTTTAACACCTCCCCCCACCATTCACCAATATTATCCTCCAATGAGGTGAACATTCCGTCCCTCATTGTCGGGATGTCCATGGTATGGAGTTGCTCATTTAGGTCTGAAGCACCTCCTCCACTGGCCATGGTACCCCATACAGCACGAATGTTAATGTCATACAACCCGTTTTCATTCCTATGAATTGTATGCAAAAAGAAATCCTTGTTACAGCCGATACATTTCAGGATCATGACACTGAACAATCCAGTTTGTCGTTTTTCACCTTTCAGTGTCACTACAGGGTGTCCATTGGCTGCGAGTACCTGAGCTTCAGGGCATAAACATGTATGAGTTGTTACTGCAACAATACTATCTTGAACCATACCCATATTCATTATTCTGTAACCAGTGACTGGCTTGTGAGTACTTGCCAATTTATATCGCAAGGAAGGACCAAGTCTGAATAACTTTGATTGGCAGAATTTGATTATTGGAATCTTTTGAAGTACTAATTTGAGTTCTTGACATTTAACTATTTTATATGGTTCGTATTTCATGGTTGTCTTTTTCCTGTACAATTCTACCTTTTCAGCTTGTATGCAAGTAAGAACAGCAGCTTTCAATTTGGTTCGCCAGCTATGCAGACCACACTTTTGACCAAACAGTCTCTTTCTAATAGTTCTTTTATATTGGTTATGAAGACCCATATTTGTAATTTTCTACTATAAATGTATCAGTTTATTATAATACTACAATTTTCTATACAATGGCATTCAGAAATATATAATGGTTCACACAAATGGACATTTGACCAGTATGTTCCTCCGTACTGTACAATATTTCTTTACAATTACACGTGTTGCACGTGTTATAATTAGGTCATGTAGTGACCCATGTTGTGATCATGTACATGAGGTAATTGTAGAAATTTAAAATACAAACTACTCATTCAATATTGTCCGATCAACTGTTTCAAATATATACATTGATAAATTATTACAAAGTTATTTAAAATGATGAATATACATCTTCATAGTAACTTACCCGCTGAAGCTATTCGAATAATTCTAAACAATATTTACTTCGTTCCGTTTAGTAATTGTGTCGGAAGTAGCCGAATATCGTCACCGGATGTTATTACTCTCGCGAAATAATACTTTTTTTTATTATTTGAAGCTTACATAAGAAAAATAGCATATTTTTGATGAAATGTGCAAACATATCTATTAAAATAACACATGTAATACTATAACAAATGAAATAAATGGGAACATATATTTTGGCGTAAGGATATCGTTCGATGTTCATTTCCGTTACTCTCTTCCGGTTAAAAACAAAATTACGATTGATTTTAAACAATTGATGTCATCTCAATTTATGGAAACTGTCATGGAAATTCCTACCGCAGATTGATTCAATGCAAGTAAATCTTTATAACTCATGTTCTTATAATGTTGTCGTTGCTTTCGATTTCGTGAAATCAGCCACCAATGCCTTTGTTTACATTTTGTGATTAAAATGTTTTTTTCCAACACGGCATGGCCAAAATACTTTCGCCTAGTTTTCATTCTATAGGCTGTTATTTCGGATAAACCCCCAATAAACCCTACATACTGTTCCATATTAATAGTATTTAAAATATTGGTTAAAACCGTTCGTAAATTATATGAGTTATGAAGTTCAGAAGAAAATCTATTGTTCTACAGAGTAATTAGTTCATTATAGATTATTTTACATAAATTTGTGTTTTTCAACATATAACTTTGTCTACTGATTAATTTAATACATAGTATCACTCTGTACAGTACTTCAGTTGTTTGTTTCAAAAAATGACCTCAAGGTATATTTCAAAATGACATAGCCCCTTACCCTCCAGATGCTGTATCTGATTTACCAAACTCCATCATGTTATCTCAAAGATTGTATCTGACTCAATCAGACTACAATATTAACCTCCACAAAACAGTTGCAATAACTGTTAACTGTTATACAATCACAATATTTAATTGTGCACAAGTTAATTAATTAATTAACTTTATCTAAACATGTGTAAATTCACAATATTATGTCCCTTTAAATATTTATAAAACAATCACAATGTGCCTTTAATCATGAATATCAAGAGGCCTTTAAATGTTTATAAAACAAACAGACTGCGTCTTTAATCTTAAATAACTTGACAGACCTTTAAATATTTACAAAACACACCTTGTGTCTTTAATCATAAATAACGAATCAGGCCTTTACATATATCAAAACACACTATGTGTCTTTAATCATTAATAAGGTATCAGGCCTTTAAATATATGCCAACTACACAATGTTCTTATACGCATGAATAATAAGTATACTATACCGTTACATAGTTGTCTTCCCAATACACAACTGCGCCTTTAAGCCGGTTTGGTCACTACCTTTGTTTTCACTTTGAATACAATACAGAACAATGCTCAGGACTAATTTACAGGTGTTGCAACAGCGGTATAGCTATTGTAATCCTTCTATTCTAATTTCTATTGAATGTTATTTAATCCTTCAGGCAATTCATAGACTGTTGAATAATGACTGTGTATTCAACTGTGTCACACAACCATATAATCTACTATCTATGACTATGAGTGTCAATGAAGGTATCTCACTATGTGACTAATGTGGCATTTATCATATATCAACCTATAGTACCTTATGATTATGACATGTATATAACTATATAAATCCAACTCTGTATCAATCAAATTGTATTTTGATATTGCTTGTATATGTGAGATTTTTTTTTTTAATGCTATTTGACTTTACTCAAGCACAGTACTAGTTCTAAATGATGTGTTTATATTGAGCTAGTTGCTGGTTATATGTAACTTTGATCTGCTATAATTATGTCATATGAAATAATTTAATTATGAACGCATCTGTCAAATCATGCTACGTGTATTTATAATTGACTATAGCTTGCTATAAATTACTGGTGATTTTGTAAGTGTATATATCACTTCGTATTTATCTACTATGATATCGCTTGCTATAAACTACAAAAATAACCAGGTGTGATCTTTCTTTTCTTTTTTAAGAAACAAAACGGCTCCTGTGCAATTTATTAATCTGCCTTAGAATAATTGTAAGTGTCCGTGTATGCACACTGGTTTACATTAATTCCAAACAATATCTGACCTGTGCAAATTGTATTTTATTTATAAATAATTGCTGTACTGTCTGTGTGACAAATGTGGGCGTAATTAATATTTAGTTGAATAACAACTGATCAGAACAGGCTTGTCTCTGTACAACTGTAAAACAATAACAACTGTAGGACAATAATGTGTCACAAAATTCGCCAGATTATTAACTACACACTACAATAGGTCTACCTGTACTTACTACACAAGATGTACTTACTACACACGATGTACTTACTACACACAAGACGTACTTACTAAACACGATGTACTTACTACACACAAGATAACTGTAAAACAAAATAGTCAATGTCAATTCAACCCTCCTGTCAATTGAAAGATATTTTTAACCAAATTCACTCAATAACTGGACTCACAATCTGAATTCAAAACCCAACTTGTCTATATAAAGACTGACATAACTATATGATCTCCACCTATGAGCTAACTAGGTCACAGCTGTCAAACTGAGGACTGGTTTGTTTACAAATTACAAATCAATAACCTCCATGGAATCTGATTATACTGATGGTCGGAATTATTTCACAATAGCAGTATAAGAGTTGAATGCTGTAAAATCTGAATTAAAAGTGTTATTATAGACTAGAAACCCGTCATCAATGGAGTTAAGTTAGAATCATGCAGTGAAATTTCTCACTCTCTACAATATGTATCTCTCTAGCAAAAACTCATCAAAAACTGCAGTTATTTTGACATTTAACACTAGTGGTGATTGATTTACACCAACATATTATAACTGCAAATTCTGAATGAATTTATAATCTATGGTACTCACACTTCTGTTGACCTCTGTATATGTACTAACTGCTGGCCACTAGTTCACAGTTTAACTGTTATAATGATCCTTGATTTTCACAGATAATAAATTAAGACACAATCACTTTAAGAGCGAAAACTAAACGTTATACTGTTCACTAAATATATGCACGATGATGATCACTATAAGAGTGATAAACTGAATGTTATTCAATGTTCATTGATGCTTGTCTGTATCTTCCTGCTGTGTCTGGAAGCGATGGCCCTGGTCTATAAATAATGGTGCTGGTCCTCTAAACGTTCCAGTGGGTACAACGCAATATCTGCTAACCGAATATGTCCATGTTCACAGTTGAGATATCCTCCAAATATATGTTAAAACGTGTGTAAAGTTCAGGGTATCACTACGTCTGCTAACCAATCCGTGAATAATGTGATCTAATTAAGTCCATGTAGAGGCATATTCCAAATATATCATAAAACGTCTTAAAACTTCCAGAGCTCAACACACTGCACTGTCTCAGATCTAGTCCAATAACTCCTGGGTCCCAAAGAAACGTCGTTGGGCGCCAGTGTTATAGTGGTGGGTTATGGGGTACTTCACTCTACATTCATGTCCATAAACAACGACTATATGAGGGTTCGTATATAACTTGTCTTTATTTGGTATGCGATCCAGGAGTAGGTATGATATGATGATGATGATGCTAAGCTGTACATAAGGCTATAAGCCTCACTCTGAAAAGTACATAATAATAATCGACATTAAATACATTAGCACATCATCCCATTATATAATACCTACAACAATCAATCATACATATATATATAACAATCATAGCACATCAACAATTACATACATATTACTTAAAGTATAATATCTTCGTTATAGTGACTAGTTTAGTGACTAGTGTAGTGACTAGTGGCTATGGTTCAACCTGGGCATAGACTCCATATGTGTATGTTCCACTATGGGACATTCACTGTACATAACATAAACACACACACATCACACTCACCAAACTATGGGTCTAAGCTTTCACAGCCTCTCTGTTCCTCTCATTCGTGCAGTGCCAGTAGTGTTAAGTCTTGTTACTGCAAATAACAGAGAGTAGCAAACGTGCAGAGAACATAGAATGATAGATGTGTAACATGCATAGAGTAATAGATTTCACTGCTACTTTGAAAGTATTCATTCCAACCGTAAATATCATTCCCCGCGGAAATATAAACATACAGAAACGCGATCAACATTATCGGACTCTAGTAAACAAACTGGTGCTCAAAACCATTCCAGCTAATCACTTATTTATCAAACAAATAATACTGCATAAATGCATTATTACCAGACAAATGCACAATTCATTAGAAGGAAACTAACCTGAATAAAACTGTAGATCATTGTTAAAACTTTCTATACACAGCAAGTAAATAAATGTATGACTGATCTCCAAAGAACCTGACAACTGAGTGAAGATCAAATCTGGCGGTAAACCCAATTACCCCAGTCATACTTCAATTCCCAAATATGTATTCATACGCCATGAGGGAGAGAGAAGAGGCATGTGGAATTTAAATGCCTTGCCTAAGGACACAATCATAACGGCTCCAGCGGGGCTCGAACTCCGGGCCTTTCGCACGTGAAGCGATCGCGCTATCACTGAGCTATCACGACTTCCATATGGTTGGAAAGGGTTAAAGAGTCAAGTGAAACACAGACTAGAAAAAGTACATGTCATTAACTCTCCAATATTGCTTCTAAAGTAACAAGGACACAAATCAAATAAATTAAGGAAGTAAATATACATCACTTGCAATGCTAGAATTTCTATACTGTCTACAGTTTGGACAGGAAACCCTCTTTATAATTTGTATAGGTATTTATTTTCCTTGTACATGTACATTGTAGTTGTGTTTTACGTTTATTTATCGTCGCTACCGGTTGCCCATGTGAGCGACGCCTCCTGAAGAGATTAGTAATTTTAGATTTTGGAGGATACAGACAGAGACCCATTCCAGTCTCCTCTGGGTTTTTTACATGCACGGTGTAAAGCACCGACACGAGACCTCGGTTTAACATCCCATCTGAAAGACGGGGGATCGAACCTGCGATCCCTGGATTACCAGTGCAGCGTGTTACCACTGGACTACAGATCCGTCTGATTCCTTATAGTTGCATACATTTGCTTCACCATATCACAAGCATTTCTCCCTTAAAGTAGGTGCAGTTACATGAACTATGTTGCCATGTTAATAATTGCAAGTCATTAGATGCGTACAATACACAATATATTTCTGTTTGACTTTCAATTCTAACATAAGACATACAAAAACACCCATATAAGTATCAATACATACATGTAAGGCAATATGTATAATGCAAATGGCAAATACGTCCTTGCTGGTAAATGACAGTTAGTTGATGCACATTTATTTTAGCTCAATTGCGAAACAAGTTCTAACAACTTATATTAATCACTCTCGAGACCTCATTCCTAATGGAATCCATCGCCACGAGGGAGAGAGAAGAGGCAACGTGGAATTTAAATGCCTTGCCTAAGGGCACAATCGTAACGGCTCCAGCGGGGTTCGAGCTCCGGACCTTTCGCACCTGAAGCGAACGCGCATCCACTGTGCTATCACGACTTCCACATGACGAGAGTAAAGTTAACGGCTCCAGCGGGGTTCGAACTCCGGACGTTTCGCACCTGAAGCGAAAGCGCATCCACTGTGCTATCACGACTTCCACATGACGAGAATAAAGTTAACGGCTCCAGCGGGGTTCGAACTCCGGACCTTTCGCACCTGAAGCGAAAGCGCATCCACTGTGCTATCACGACTTCCACATGACGAGAATAAAGTTAACGGCTCCAGCGGGGTTCGAACTCCGGACGTTTCGCACCTGAAGCGAAAGCGCATCCACTGTGCTATCACGACTTCCACATGACGAGAGTAAAGTGTGGGTTAGTTTGTTGATGTGATTGTGAACAATTCTTGTTTAATATTTTCAGAGATGTATACAGCGCTGGTTCTATTGTTTGTCGGTGTTGTCTGGAGTCGCAGGTTTGACTTCAAAGATGACCATTTCTCTGACGCTATAGTGAACTACCACAATAGCCGCGACGATGTCACCTGGAATGTAAGGGTTATATTATGTATATTATGTATAGCAACAAACCTATCACAATATGTCAAAGGTAAGGTAAAAGTTGTTATAGCTACAACGATAGCTGGGACGATGTCAAATGTAAGGTAAAAGTTGCTATAGCTACAACGATAGCTGGGACGATGTCAAATGTAAGATAAAAGTTGCTATAGCTACAACGATAGCTGGGACGATGTCAAACGTAAGATAAAAGTTGCTATAGCTACAACGATAGCTGGGACGATGTCAAACGTAAGGTAAAAGTTGCTATAGCTACAACGATAGCTGGGACAATGTCAAATGTAAGGTAAAAGTTGTTATAGCTGCAACGATATCTGGGACGATGTCAAACGTAAGATAAAAGTTGCTATAGCTACAACGATAGCTGGGACGATGTCAAACGTAAGGTAAAAGTTGCTATAGCTACAACGATAGCTGGGACGATGTCAAATGTAAGGTAAAAGTTGCTATAGCTACAACGATAGCCGGGACAATGTCAAATGTAAGGTAAAAGTTGTTATAGCTACAACGATAGCTGGGACGATGTCAAATGTAAGGTAAAAGTTGTTATAGCTACGATAGCTGGGACAATGTCAAATGTAAGGTAAAGTTGTTATAGCTACAACGATAGCTGGGACGATGTCAAATGTAAGGTAAAAGTTGTTATGGCTACAACGATAGCTGGGACGATGTCAAATGTAAGGTAATAGTTGTTATAGCTACGATAGCTGGGATGATGACAAACGTAAGGTAAAAGTTGTTATAGCTACAACGATAGCTGGGACAATGTCAAATGTAAGGTAAAAGTTGTTATAGCTACAACGATAGCTGGGACGATGTCAAACGTAAGGTAAAAGTTGTTATAGCTACAACGATAGCTGGGACGATGTCAAATGTAAGGTAAAAGTTGTTATAGCTACAACGATAGCTGGGACGATGTCAAATGTAAGGTAAAAGTTGCTATAGCTACGATAGCTGGGATGATGACAAACGTAAGGTAAAAGTTGTTATGGCTACAACGATAGCTGGGACGATGTCAAACGTAAGGTAAAAGTTGCTATAGCTACAACGATAGCTGGGACGATGTCAAATGTAAGGTAAAAGTTGTTATAGCTACAACGATAGCTGGGACAATGTCAAATGTAAGGTAAAAGTTGTTATAGCTACAACGATAGCTGGGACGATGTCAAATGTAAGGTAAAAGTTGTTATAGCTACAACGATAGCTGGGACGATGTCAAATGTAAGGTAAAAGTTGTTATAGCTACAACGATAGCTGGGACGATGTCAAATGTAAGGTAAAAGTTGTTATAGCTACAACGATAGCTGGGACGATGTCAAATGTAAGGTAAAAGTTGTTATAGCTACAACGATAGCTGGGACGATGTCAAATGTAAGGTAAAAGTTGCTATAGCTACGATAGCTGGGATGATGACAAACGTAAGGTAATAGTTGTTATGGCTACAGCGATAGCTGGGACGATGTCAAACGTAAGGTAAAAGTTGCTATAGCTACGATAGCTGGGATGATGACAAACGTAAGGTAATAGTTGTTATAGCTACAACGATAGCTGGGACGATGTCAAACGTAAGGTAAAAGTTGTTATAGCTACAACGATAGCTGGGACGATGTCAAATGTAAGGTAAAAGTTGTTATAGCTACAACGATAGCTGGGACAATGTCAAATGTAAGGTAAGAGTTGTTATAGCTACAACGATAGCTGGGACGATGTCAAATGTAAGGTAAAAGTTGTTATAGCTACAACGATAGCTGGGACGATGTCAAATGTAAGGTAAAAGTTGTTATAGCTACAACGATAGCTGGGACAATGTCAAATGTAAGGTAAAAGTTGTTATAGCTACAACGATAGCTGGGACAATGTCAAATGTAAGGTAAGAGTTGTTATAGCTACAACGATAGCTGGGACGATGTCAAATGTAAGGTAAAAGTTGTTATAGCTACAACGATAGCTGGGACGATGTCAAATGTAAGGTAAAAGTTGTTATAGCTACAACGATAGCTGGGACAATGTCAAATGTAAGGTAAAAGTTGTTATAGCTACAACGATAGCTGGGACAATGTCAAATGTAAGGTAAGAGTTGTTATAGCTACAACGATAGCTGGGACGATGTCAAATGTAAGGTAAAAGTTGTTATAGCTACAACGATAGCTGGGACGATGACAAACGTAAGGTAAAAGTTGCTATAGCTACGATAGCTGGGATGATGACAAACGTAAGGTAAAAGTTGCTATAGCTACGATAGCTGGGACGATGACAAACGTAAGGTAATAGTTGTTATAGCTACGATAGCTGGGATGATGACAAACGTATGGTAAAAGTTGTTATAGCTACAACGATAGCTGGGACGATGTCAAACGTAAGGTAAAAGTTGTTATAGCTACAACGATAGCTGGGACGATGTCAAATGTAAGGTAAAAGTTGTTATAGCTACAACGATAGCTAAGACGATGACAAACGTAAGGTCATCCTTCATTCTATTGAATATATCGTAGAACTTTGGCATCCTTCATTCTATTGAATATATCGTAAAACTTGGGCATCCTTCATTCTATTGAATATATCGTAAAACTTTGACATCCTTCATTCTATTGAATATATCATAGAACTTTGGCATCCTTCATTCTATTGAATATATCGTAAAATTGGGCATCCTTCATTCTATTGAATATATCGTAAAACTTGGGCATCCTTCATTCTATCGAATATATCATAGAACTTTGGCATCCTTCATTCTATTGAATAACGGTATATCATAGAACTTTAGCATCCTTCATTCTATTGAATATATCATAGAACTTTGGCATCCTTCATTCTATTGAATATATCATAGAACTTTGGCATCCTTCATTCTATTGAATATATCGTAGAACTTGGGCATCCTTCATTCTATTGAATATATCGTAAAACTTGGGCATCCTTCATTCTATTGAATATATCATAGAACTGGGGCATCCTTCATTCTATTGAACATATCATAGAACTTGGGCATCCTTCATTCTATTGAATATATCATAGAACTTGGGCATCCTTCATTCTATTGAATATATCGTAGAACTTGGGCATCCTTCATTCTATTGAATATATCGTAGAACTTGGGCATCCTTCATTCTATTGAATATATCGTTGATTCCTTGTATGCTTCAGGCAACAACTAATAACTTCAAGAATGTGCCAGCAAAGGGCAGGATGGCGTACGTCGAGCGTTTGTGTGGTGTCATACGTACCCCTCCTAGCATGAAGTTTCCTGTAAAGAAGATTGTCGTGCCCAATGATCTACCAGACACGTTTGATGCTCGCACCGAGTGGCCAATGTGTCCATCCCTGAAAGAAGTGCGGGATCAGGGATCCTGTGGCTCCTGCTGGGTAGGTAACATGTTGCCGTTGCTGCAGTACGTTCTGGCGGTGTTGTATACCAAGGCATTTAAAGTCATGTATTCATGTGCAGCAAGGCCAAACTGAACTGTATGCGATCTTTTTATGGAAGAAATTTTAGTAGCACCTGGCCTGCAAGGATTCGGGTAGTAGTGATGCTCATAAATTTGTCTCATACATGTAAGTCAGAAATGGCTGGTCGTTTCAATTGGTATAACGCTATAATAAACCAACACTCTACCATCTCCGTGGCCTAGTGGTTATGGCATTCGCCTTACGGAGTGGGAGGTTGAAGGTTCGAATCTCATCAGGGGTTCATTCTGATATGGCCAGTTGGTAAGCCGCCAGCTAGTTAAATAACTACTGATGTTCATAAAAAAGAGGTGTCTCATAAGTCAGAAATGGCTGGCTCTTTAAATAGGGATGTCACTATAATAAACAAACACTCGATTGCGAAGCAAGTTTTAACAACCTTCGTGTATATAAATAATTCTCGTTTGCGCGGAAGAAAGCATAAATGTGGTCATTCGTGCGGGAGGAAACCGGAGTACCCAGAGAAAAACCATCTGTCCGATCTGGCGACCACCGTACCATCTCACATACGATATACGATTAAACTAAACTGCAAAACTATGTGATTATCAAACCCTGACACAATGTTCTACTCTAGGCGTTTGGTTGTGTGGAGGCTGCTACAGACCGACTCTGTGTCCAAAGTAAAGGTGCAATCAACTCCCACCTGTCAGCCGAGCAACTCACTGCCTGTTGCAGTTCTTGCGGACAAGGGTAAGCTCGTAATGATCAGAAATCACAGCAAGGAGGAACATTAGTCAGTTACTGCCCCTGAATACTCCTAAAAGTGGAATAACAGTTTAAACTTTATTTATTTTTTATTTAACGATTGTGAAGCAAGTTCTAACAACTTATAGTAATCACTCTCGTTGGCGCAGATGAAAGCGTATTCGTATGGGAGGAAACTGGAGTACCTGGAAAAACTCACCTGTCCGATCTGGCGACCACCGTACTATCTCACATACTTCCCGGTCCGAAAATTGGACACAGGTTGCATTGGTGAGAAGCGAGCGCGCTAACCACTGCGCTAATCGGACAGCCAATTGGTCCTCTATTGTAATCCTTTGTTTTTATTAGGATTGTCCGCCTCCGTGGTCGAGTGGTTACGGTCGCTGACTTGTATACCACTGTAACCTATCATCACTAATGGTCACGGATTCGAGCCACGCTCAGGCCGTGTCTCATTTATAGGTTGGCAGTTTCTTACGGAGGTTGGTGCACCCAAGTACTGGTTAACTGCTGGAACCTGCCCAGGAAAGGTGTTGTTAGGTAAACTGCCCGCCGGCGATATAGCCCGAAATGGTGCTGATGCAGGCGTATAACCCGAAATATAACATAACACAACTTTATTAGGATTGCAACGAATATTCTCATTGACATCCGAATGTCCAAATACTATTCAAGTATTCGAATATTCGAAGAAGAAAAATTATATTTGAAAAAATGAAATAAACTGTCATAAAATCAGTTACATTGTTTTCTTTTGAAATCATCATAAAACCTTCCAATACAAAAGCCCCAGGAATTTTGAATAAACCATGTGTTCAGTCGCCCAAATGCATTTATGCTGTGGCGATTTTAACCCATTCCCTCACAGAAGCACCTCTTGAAACCATTACCAATATGACATACATTGACAATGTAGTACCCAAACCAATGTTCATAATAAAGGCTAGAATCTCATGTAGTCCCAGTAATATCTATGGAAGTGGGATAGATATGGCGCCGTCTTATATACACTGCATGATAGATAAATGGCTGTCGTTTGTATGGAGATATAATAGTATATTAACCTAAATCTCTATGAAGGAAAGGGTTAAATAAACTTATAAAGTCAGTCATAAATCATGTTGTGGTCGCATCCATGGCAGGTGTTATTGACACTGTGCCATGTAATTGGATAATTACAGTAGGTGCTAAGGTAGGTAGTATTTAATTATGATGTCAAAACTGTTTAGACGAGAAATGCCTTTGAAATATTGCAGACACTTTGCAACAACATCCACCCTATGTATCTTGATTATTTAATTAACTGCTCAATTTTACCAAAAAGTACTATTTAAAGTACGAATTTTATGATGTTGTTCTCAAAAATGCCACCCGCTCAGTCATACGTTTGGAAAGACTTCAATCACTGAGAATAAGAAAACTGCTAGGTGTAATCTATGCAAATTGGATTTAACATATTCGGATACAATATCAATCTGAATAATCATTTGAAAAAGAAACACCCTTCAACGGAAAGCAGTTCAAGTGACAATGGCTTCAATTGTGAAAACGCCCATGAATGTACAGTGGCTGATAACAATAACTGAATGAGTCGTCATATCTGCATAGCCTTAAAGGAAGAGGATGACGTTTACGCGTAAAACAGAAAGTAGGCTAAGTTGGTAATTTTTATAAGAGTTTGAGTGATTTTGAGTTTGTGATAGAATTCTATCGAATATTCGAATACCTTCCCGACCGAATATTCGAATATAAAAAATCGCTATTCGTTGCCATCCCTAATAGAAACCATTCTTTCTCGGAATACTTCCATACCTGTGTGTATGTGTGTTGTGTGTGTGTGTGTGTGTTCGTGCGTGCGTGCGTGCGTGCGTGCGTGCGTGCGTGCGTGTGGAGAGGGTAAACGCCACCATGTTGTAGAGTATTAAGAAGAAATGCCTATAAGACCATTATTATTCACAGCATAACAAGACATTGATGAAAACAACAAAAATAATATCCGGGGGGGGGGGGATTGCACAAACAATATAATTACTGACTCCAATTCATTACCAGGCAAATATCCAACAATTTGAAAACTTTAACTAAATTATTACATACAAACGGAGGATGCATCTACATCAAATGATAACATTTTGCATGGGAAAATTGTTTATCTGCAATGTTTGTAAACAAATTTCTATAAATAAAATGTCTGCTTGTCCCCATATCCAATACTCGATGCCCATGTCGAATGTTATATTCAGAATACCGATTTATTGAATAGGGACATCGCTGGTCTTAAAATAACATCCTGTGGACAAGTGGTTACGGCTGTTGACTTCAAAGCACTTGCCCTCAATGCTGCAGATTAGAATCCAACTGGGCATGTCAAATTCTCATTTTTTTTTATTTAATAAAAAAAAAATATTCCTTTT
This sequence comes from Archivesica marissinica, assembly GCA_014843695.1. Lineage (NCBI taxonomy): Eukaryota > Metazoa > Mollusca > Bivalvia > Venerida > Vesicomyidae > Archivesica > Archivesica marissinica. The sequence continues at coordinate 252,958 of JABXNX010000040.1, read as the reverse complement.
TTTTTTTTTTTCCAGACCGCCTCCGTGGTCGAGTGTCTCATTTATATGAAAAAGTTGGCAGTTTCTTACGGAGGTTGGTGCACCCAAGTACTGGTTAACCGCTGGAGCCTGCCCAGGAAAGGTGTTGTTAGGTAAACTGCCCGCCGGCGATATAGCCCAAAATGGTGCTGATGCAGGCGTAAAACCCGAAATATAACATAACATAATTACATTTTTTTCATACATTACATTACACTTATACATACCGGTACAATGAAATACGTGGAAAACAAATAGAAATTAAATTAGGATTAATTAGTATTGCTGTGTACGATATGTGAAAAAAGCAAATGGTTTGGGCTACAAGTTATGTCTGTCCGATTAGTGCAGTGGTTAGCGCGCTCGCTTCTCACCAATGCGATCCAGGTTAGATCGGAAATATGTGAGATGGTACAGTGGTCGCCAGATCGGACAGGTGGGTTTTCTCCCGGGATTCCGGTTTCCTCCCACACGAATGACCACATTTATGCTTTCATCCGTGCCAATGAGAGTGATTAATATAAGTTGTTAAAGCTTGTTTTGCAATAAATTTAAACTTACAAGTTATGACAAAATTATTTACAGCTTTCCCCATTATTCTTTCATGTGAGGAAGTCATCCAGCTGGCTTGTGGAAGGACGGTGGTTCTGCCCAGGTGCCCGTCCATGCTTTAACCCTTTCAACACCAAATAACTGGCATGGACTGGTGCATGATAATTTTAGACCAATCAATTAATAAGAAAATTACATTTGGATCAGTTCATTTATCAAAAATGGGTAATTTTGTCTAAAAATAGTAAGATTACTGGCAAAAAGTGCAGATCCTGATGAGACGGCTCGTCACGAGCCGGCTCATCTGGATCTACACTTTTTGTAAGCCTATTTAGAGGTCTGTGGTGTTGAAAGGGTTAATTACTACACACACGGGCACCGGGTTTTCATCCACCAATAATTGCTGGAGAGTCGCTATATGACCTAAGCAGTTGGTTCCACTTTAAACCCCACCAACAAACACAAATAACCTCCCTTGGCAGATGAAGTTTGATTTATTCTGAAATGTATATTGGTCCTTTTGATTGGATTCCTTTGTTTTTACTGTTGTTCCATAACCAGATGTTGCGGTATGATAAAAGTGATTTTTATCATAATCATGTTAATTCATTGAATACAAATGTGTACAGTAGTGTATCCATTCTAATAATTTAATATTTATAAGATGAGAAAATGGATGAATTTTTAAAGCATGTGGTGCAAAGGAAACAACGATAAAAACAGGAAACCAATAAAGCGGACCTTACCTCCTTAAAGAATAGTCAGGGGGAAGTAACTCTCAGTGTCTGTCCACAATAATGTTGTATAAACAATAGTTTACTGGGCAATGTTCTCGATATGACTGTACATTTGAGTCCGCCTCCGTTGTCGAGTGGTTACTGTCCCTCACTTGTATACCACTGTAACCTATCATTACTGATGGTCACGGGTTCAGGCACCGCTCAGGCTGTGTCTCATTTTATATGAAAAAGTTGACAGTTTCCTACGGAGGTTGGTGTACCAAGTATTGGATAACTGTTGGAGCCTGCCAAGGAAAGGTGTTGTTCAATAAACTGCCCGCCAGTGATATACAGTCAAACCTGTCTTAAGCAGCCAGCCAAGGGAGTCAGAGAAAGTGGCTGCTTAGCACAGGTGGCTGCTTAATAGAGGTCAAATATATAATAAAACAAATGATTGGGAATCTGGAAACTGGCTGCTTAATACAGGTTGGCTGCTTAATGGAGGTGACCACTAACACAGGTTTGACTGTAGCCTAAAATGATGCTGATGCAGGCGTAAAACCCAAACAAACAAACAAAGTGTACATTGTATCGACGGTGCCGAATCAAAATATCGTATATATACGTCTTTTTGACCGTAACATGTTTTTCAGTTATACGGATTTATTTTTAAATTTCGCGCCTTTTGCTCTTGGTCCCATTGCTATTGGATGACTATAACCTTTTGAACTGGGCATGTGACATTTTGCACTTGACTGATTGGTCCGATAGTGTAAAGGCAAAAGGTCGTATAAATTATACGTATTATTATTGGCCAGTAAAACGCGGTAAAGTTAAAATCAAAAAGTCGTATAATTTCTAGTTTTGCCGGGAAAACTCAAATCCGAATACTGCGACTAGACATGATGTGATCAACAATGGTAAGTTTTAATATACTTGTAATTTATGTATTTATTAACCATATTTCATATGCAAGTCCCTTTAAATTTTGTTAATAGTATCCTTAAATACAATTTATACGAGGTTTTATAATACAACACATCAGCTGGAACAGGCGGGGTTGCTCATGTTGCCCGTTCTGCCCTCGAATGTGATGCTATTCTAAATGAGTAAAGTCATTTCTTTTCATATTGCCTCTTTCTTTCGGTTTCAGGATACCGACGCTGATCTGGAATGGACATGTTTTATTTGTGACAAAAAGACTGAGAACTCTACACGTTGTTAGAACAACTAGTTTCGACGGACAACATCCTTTTATACGACGCAGGTGGTACGGTCTGGTTATTCTGCAAAGGATGTCAAAGAGCGTATCATCTTCAATGTGTGGACAACATTCACAAACATGCCATATAGTCCGATTTTGAAGACTTCTATTTGTGTGAAATTTGTGGGTGGTATGTGGCAGCTACCGGTGCGACTAAACCCCAACAACACTATGTTTTCCAGAGGGAAAAGGATCCTGCAGATGTCACTGAATGCAAACTTGCGCGGCCAGACGAATACAAGTTGTAGCGACAATAGGAGTAAAGACAATACTTACATACCTAAAGACATTGAAAGTGATATCGAAGGTCTATCAGATGATGCAAACGGTGATCCGGATTGGGCTCCAAGTAAACGTAAACGGTGTGCAAGTAGCAGCGACACTGATGACGATACCTTGTACGAACAACGACGTAGATATTTCGTCAAGAAAGGTCTAAGGAAAAGCATATGTCAATCAAAGAACATTAACAAAAAGCATTGTGTGGTCAACAATCTTGTGGGGAAGAAAACTGTAACTAACCAAAGTAACAAAGTTGACATTAACCGGAAGAGGACAGAAGACTCTCAGGGGAATATCGATGTCGAAAGGAACAAGAAAAACAAGGTCGAACATCTTCAGAACAGAACGGTCTCTTCCCAAGCGCAGGTGCCAGAAACAAGTAACCAGATTGCCATGGTACAGGCAGGCTGCACAAAGCTTACGACTGAGAACCCCAACAGCACTATTGTTCATGTACCACTACAAACTACACGAGATTGTGACAATGAAGGTCTAGAAACCGTAGCAATATCATGTGCTGATACAGATCCGGATAGTGTAATGGTACATACAGTTGATGAACTTGATGTATACGAAAGCAGACTGTCCAAAGCGAACATGCAGTCGATGCACTTACCAACCAGAATCAAGTTCCTGTAATAAGAAATGTTAACGGTTCCGATATATTAACTGATAATGGCGACCTAGACAACGTCGACCATTTACTAGATGCTCCCAATGTAGTACAATCAGACGATGGAAATATAGATATCATTGATCATGTGGTATAAGTAGATCAGGTTATGGATGTTGGTCAGAATAAGAGATAGAAAGGCATAAACAAACGCACAACGAACACAACCTATAGAATGGTAGGCAAACAGTATATTAGTTTAATGAAAGATACTAATGGAAACAAGAAAGTTAAACCGGAACGTATACTCACTGAACGAGGTTGTTCAAAACGTTGTGAACGTCGCAAACAATGCGGTGAGTCCTCAGAAGAAGATAGGACGTTACCTTTTGATTCGTTCTGGCGAAATATGTCATGGGATGAGAAGAAAATGTACGTGTGCGAACATACTGACAAACAAGAGTGTCCAAAGAAATCTGACACTAGCAAAAGAAACTTAACATTTAGATACAGTCTTATGCATAACGGAGTGTCCATGAGAGTGTGCAAGAACATGTTTCTGTCTACACTAGGTATAGGGGAGAAGTCAGTATACTAATGGGTGAAAAAGGTAGATGGAAGAACGGGTATTCTAATTAGAAGCGAAAACGAGAAGAAAAAGAAGCATCCTTCTGCAAATGAACTCACAGCTAGATAATATATATAAAGCCTACCAAAGGTACCATCTCACTACTGCAGATCCGAAAGCAAAAAGGAATACATAGAACCTGTCTTTGGATCAATGGCCGAGCTTCACAGGGTATACAAAGAGTATTGTGCTGAACATGACAAGCGTTCAGTCAGCAAGACAAAGTTTTATGAAGTGTTCAATGATATGAACCTGTCCTTATTCAAGACCCGCAAAGATCAATGTGACACTTGCGTAAGTTTCGAGGCTGGAAATATAACAGAATATATATATAGTGCACATATAAAGCGTAAAGACAAAGCTCGAGAATCAAAGGCTAAGGATAAACTACATGCAGAAGATAACCCAACAGTAAAACTTATTACAGTTTATATGCAGGCAGTATTATTAGCGCCAATGCTAAAGGTCAGTGCGCTTTATTACAAGACCAAGCTTGCGTGTCATAACTACACGGTATATGACGTCGTCACTAAAGATGTAAGTTGTTACTTTTGGACTGAGAGTGACGGGGACTTATCAGCAAATTCGTTTGCCAGTTGCTTGACTGACTATATTAATAATCTGTCGAAAAGGTTATTGTGTATAGTGATGGATGTAACTATCAAAATAGGAACGTAGTGTTAGCCACGCCTTACTAAACTATCCAAAGATAGGAATATCCTAATCGTGCAAAAGTTGTTAGAAAAAGGGTCATACCCAAATGGAGGTGGACAGCGTACATGCCACAATAGAACGCAACAGTAAGGATCAGCCGATGTATAGTCCAGCGTGTTATGTCAGCAAGATAATCGCTGCTAGGCTGACAAAGTCATACGTGTCAAATACCTCAGCTATGACTTTTTCAAAGACTTTTCTAAGTTGAACTACTACACCAGCATTAGACCAGGAACGAAGGCAGGCGATCCGATGGTATATGACATTCGTTGCCTTCATTATTTGAAAGGGGAAGGCATTCAAGTACAACTGAACTTCGATGAAGTTGAACAGGATTTACCTCGACGAGCCAAGCGAGATAGTCCGAAGCCTGAGGATACTGTTGGGCGGCTGCACACAGTAATACTACCAATTAAAGGTAGCAAGTACAAGCACCTCCAGGAGCTCAAAAGTGTCATTCCTAGAGACTACCATGCTTATTACGATAATCTAAAATATGCGTAATGGCCCCGTAGGCAAGTGTTGGACCGTAGTCACCACTAGTAGACCGTAGTTGACAGAGTTAACCGTGCAGTTAACCGTAGTACAACGCACATGTATATAGTTATACTTAACGCAGTTTGAACTTCATGAAACCCATGATTTGACCATGTTTATCCTAAACATGTTCAAACTATCTCTACGGTGAGCTTGGAACAACCCAGGTCCCGATTGTAAAGGTAGTTTTCAACGTAATTGGCCCTACTTGACCGTAGAGTACACCGTAGTTGGGCAATGGCTCAATTGCTGATAATGATAGGGACTTATTGGCAATCCATCACATTCAAATTTGTTTAATCGTTCTATTGTTAGAGAGCTGGATAATATTCAATTTTATAGAATGTGTTAGTGTGTTCCACGGTTTCACGTTGCAAGTAGCGTTAACTCGGTGTAGTAGTTCAATATTAATTTTGTTTTGCAGTTCTTTTCTTTCAATAAACGGTTAATATTAAACAAATTAATATGTTTGTCTTTTCAATACAAATGCAAAATGTCGTAAAATGTAAGATTGGAAACTGTTTTCACCAAATCAAAATGTCGTATAATGTTTATGTTGCCAATTTTCGCTGTAAACCTTTACTATTTTCCAAATCAATATCTCCGTGTCAACGCATTTGCTGATATTGATGTGCCTGCTTAATTTGGTATTGATTGTTAATTTATTGACCAAAAAAATATATTTTTTGTATTTTCTGAAAAATCTTTTTTTGAGACGGAACAAGTTATACGACATTTTGATTCGGCACCGTCGGTATGTTGTTTTTACAGGGATGTTTACCATATGAAATAAAGGCTTGTGATCACCATGTGGTTGGTAAACTGGATCCATGCAAGGGTGATGACCCCACACCAAAATGTTCTAAGCATTGTTAAGCCGGGTATAACAAAACATTTGCCATGGATAAGCATTATGGTATGTACAGTTTGTATAGAGAATCCTGGTTTAGCTAATATCTCTCTCCCTTCAGGGGTGGCGAAATCAATAGCCCGAGTTGCCCGACCCAGTCATTTGTTACGCCGGGCAAGTAGATTTTCGAATGTAACTTGTCTGTGGACAAGTAAAAATACCGGCGAGTGCATTTACTTCATGTTCCCATGGCATTTAAATCGTATTTTAATGAGAAAGCATCGGCGAATTTTCTTGTTTATTTTCCTGCGGAACTTCTGCAATGAACACAAGCCAGCCGACAACGGTGGCGGACAACAATTCCCAGCCGACAATAACCTGAATAAGAACCGGAAATGTCAAGAGTTATCGCCCGTCACATAAAAACTGTGTAAAATGCGGTGGGTATGTAATTTATTTTCCGCTCAAAACAAGCCAGCTGTCAATAAGAAAAACTACTGTCGAAAATGGCTTCTTTGGTACTGAATAGTGAGCAAAGTAGGCGATGTGACCCCCATACTACCGGGTATGGGTAATTTAAAGTGCTATAGCGCATGCGTCAGTTACAAGTATACTACGCGGTCGCTAATTCGATATACGGGAACAGATACGTGACGCAGCCTTATTATTGAAGACGACAGGTAAACAATCATGTAACTTAAAAATAAAGTTTGGATATACGTGCAAGTGGGTTTTCACTAAGGACAAGTAAATTTTCAAATATACTGATTCTAAATTCTCTGATTTCGCCACCCCTGCCCTTGCTGTCATTGACTTCAAAACACTTCCCTATCATGGCTGTAAGTCGAATCCCACTGGGGGTGTCAAATTGTTTCAAGTGAGAAGGTTGTCCAACTTGCTTGCTGGAGGTCTGGTTCTACCCAGGCACACAGGGTCTTTCTCCACCAATAATAGCTGGAGAGTTGTTATATGACTGACCTTAGCTGTTGTAGTGACTTTAAACCCAAAGACAAACAAACACAACAAAGAAACGAGCAAACTTTCCAAGATAGTGGCCACCTTCAGAATCTATTTTTGAATTCTCCTCCGGAACCAGTTAGTCAATTTTGATGAAACGTGGTATGGAGTATCAGGGTAACTTGCTTATCATAAATATCTAAATTGCTTGAAAACGTTGACATTGACGTACTGTCAATCTGAGAAGAAAGTTTGCTTCTCACCAATTCAACCTGAGTTCGCTCATCAGACCAGGAAGTATGCAAGATGGTACAATGGTTGGTCGCCAGATCGGACATGTGGGCTTTCTCTGGGTCCTCCAGTTTGCTCCCACACAATTGTCCACATATATGCTTTCATCTATGCCAGTGATTAATGATCAAGTGACTAAAGGGGGTGATTAATATAATTTGGTGAAAGCTTGTTTCGCATTCGCTGTAAAATAAACTTTTATACTTTTTGGGATACTCGCATGCAAAGCATGACGAGGGAAGCCAACAATGTTCTAGGCTTCTTAGGAAGAAATATGGCATTTGCTCCCACGACTACCAACAGTATGTCTTATACATCTTAAATGTACAGTCAAACCTGTGCTAAAGGCCACCTCCGAATAAAGGCCGCTTATGAAAAACCTGTCTCTAAAGACCACCATTTTTCTCTCCCCTCTAGCCATTTTCAATGCATTTTAACCCTCTATTGAGAGGCCACCTGCCAACAAAGGCCACTTTTCGACTTTCCTGAGGGTGGCCTTTATAGACGTGTTTGACTGTACATTGATTTAGCCTCCACAATTTGGAGCCACTTTGCACAGGTTTGATAAATATATACGTTAGAAATTGTGAAGATAACCGTGGCTGTATTGTGCTTCTGGGGAGATACTGGAAGATCTTTCATTTCGACAGCAATGTATGCCACAGCAATGTATGCCACAGCAATGTATGTGGACAGCAATGTATGCAACAGCAATGTATGCCACATCAATGTATGTGGACAGCAATGTATGTGGACAGCAATGTATGCAACATCATGTATGTGGACAGCAATGTATGTGGACAGCAATGTATGCAACAGCAATGTATTCCACATCAATGTATGTGGACAGCAATGTATGCAACATCAATGTATGTGGACAGCAATGTATGCAACATCAATGTATGTGGACAGCAATATATGTGGACAGCAATGTATGTGGACAGCAATGTAGGTGGACAGCAATGTATGTGGACAGCAATGTATGTGGACAGCAATGTATGCAACATCAATGTATGTGGACAGCAATGTATGCAACATCAATGTATGCAACAGCAATGTATGCCACATCAATGTATGTGGACAGCAATGTATGTGGACAGCAATATGTGTGGACAGCAATGTATGTGGACAGCAATGTATGCAACAGCAATGTATGTCACAGCAATGTATGTGGACAGCAATGTATGTAGACAGCAATGTATGCAACAGCAATGTATGTGGACAGCAATGTATGTGGACAGCAATGCATGTGGACAGCAATGCATGTGGACAGCAATGTATGTGGACAGGTGGATAGCAATGTATGTGGACAGCAATGTATGCAACAGCAATGTATGTGGACAGCAATGTATGTGGACAGCAATGCATGTGGACAGCAATGTATGTGGACAGGTGGACAGCAATGTATGTGGACAGCAATGTATGCAACAGCAATGTATGCAACAGCAATATATGTGGACAGCAATGTATGTGGACAGCAATGTATGCAACAGCAATGTATGCAACAGCAATGTATGTGGACAACTTACCCTTTAAAGTTACTAAAGATTCCAAACTACTCTGGTTTCAATACCGATTTACACATAGAATCCTTGGTACTAATTACTTACTTAACAAAATGGGTTTGAAAGATGATAATGTATGTTCCTTTTGTAAAGCCAACCCTGAAACACTCGTCCACTTATTCTGGGAATGCGGGGTAATTAACATATTTCTAAATAATTTGACATATTGGTTAAATGGACTATTTCCAAATGTCTTGCCCCAGATTAACAAACATATAGTGATGTTTGGCAGTTCAAACTACACCCTACCAATCAATAATATAATTATTTCGGTAAAATACTATATATATCAGTGTAAGATGTCTTCTGTCTTTCCAGACCTTCAGATTTTTAAGAGACATATATCCAACCTAGTAAAGGTAGAAAAATACAACGCCATAAAAACATTGAACTTGGATAAATTTTCAAAATCATGGGGAACATTTGCAACACTTTGTGGTGACATCGTTTAATAAAATTGTTTGTTAATTTTCTACTACAGTAGTTATCTCCGCCCTTCGTATTTTTTATATTTTTCTAACAAGCCCAACATTTTCCCGTAAATAACTTAAAGAAAAACAACCATGCAGACTGCTTTGCTTCTTTCTTTTTTTTCACAAAACAACAGAAAGCACAGTAAAACTCATTGTCTTGTTTGGATGGATAACTGTACAGTTATTTTGTTAATTGGAAGAGTTACTTCCCTTGCATTACGGTTTTGTTAATGCTTGTATATAATTCTGTACAATTAACTTTGTACTATATATGTATGCTTCTGTGTTACTGTTTAATAAAATGAATTATAATTATTTTTTTATGTGACAGCAATGTATGCCACAGCAATGTATGCAACAGCAATGTATGCAACAGCAATGTATGTGGACAGTAATGTATGTGGACAGTAATGTATGCCACAGCAATGTATGTGGACAGTAATGTATGCAACAGCAATGTATGCCACAGCAATGTATGCCACAGCAATGTATGTGGACAGCAATGTATGCCACAGCAATGTATGCAACAACAATGTATGCCACAGCAATGTATGCCACAGCAATGTATGTGACAGCAATGTATGTGGACAGCAATGTATGCAACATCAATGTATGCCACAGCAATGTATGCCACAGCAATGTATGTGGACAGCAATATATGCCACAGCAATGTATGCCACAGCGATGTATGTGGACAGCAATGTATGTGACAGAAATGTATGCCACAGCAATGTATGTTGACAGCAATGTATGCAACAGCAATGTATGCAACAGCAATGTATGTGACAGCAATGTATGCCACTGCAAGGTATGCAACAGCAATGTATGCCACAGCAATGTATGCAACAGTAATATATGTGGACAGCAATGTATGTGGACAGCAATGTATGTGGACAGCAATGTATGCCACAGCAATATATGTGGACAGCAATGTATGTGGACAGCAATGTATGTGACAGCAATGTATGCAACAGAAATGTATGTGACAGCAATGTATGACACAGCAATGTATGCCACAGCAATATATGCAACAGCAATGTATGCCACAGCAATGTATGTGGACATCAATGTATGCAACAGCAATGTATGTCACAGCAATGTATGTGGACAGTAATGTATGTGGACATCAATGTATGCAACAGCAATGTATGCCACAGCAATGTATGCCACAGCAATGTATGTGGACAGCAATGTATGCAACAGCAATGTATGCCACATCAATGTATGTGGACAGCAATGTATGCCACAGCAATGTATGCCACATCAATGTATGTGGACAGCAATGTATGTGGTCAGCAATGTATGTGGACAGCAATGTATGCAACAGCAATGTATGTGGACAGTAATGTATGCCACAGCAATGTATGCCACAGCAATGTATATGGACAGCAATGTATGCCACAGCAATGTATGTGGACAACAATGTATGTGGACAGCAATGTATGTGGACAGCAATGTATGTGGACAGCAATGTATGCAACAGCAATGTATGCCACATCAATGTATGCCACAGCAATGTATGCCACAGCAATGTATGTGGACAGCAATGTATGCCACAGCAATGTATGCCACAGCAATGTATGCAACAGCAATGTATGCAACAGCAATGTATGCCACAGCAATGTATGCCACAGCAATGTATGTGGACAGCAATGTATGTGGACAGCAATGTATATGGACAGCAATGTATGCCACAGCAATGTATGCCACAGCAATGTATGTGGACAGCAATGTATGCCACAGCAATGTATGCCACAGCAATGTATGTGGACAGCAATGTATGTGGACAGCAATGTATGTGGACAGCAATGCATGTGGACAGCACTATATGTGGACAGCAATGTATGTGGACAGCAATGTATGTGGACAGCAATGTATGTGGACATCAATGTATGTGGACAGCAATGTATGTGGACAACAATGTATGTGGACAGCAATGTATATGACAGCAATGTATGCCACAGCAATGTGTGTGGACAGCCATGTATGTGACAGCAATGTATGCCACAGCAATGTATGTGGACATCAATGTATGTGGACAGCAATGTATGCAACAGCAATGTATGCCACAGCAATGTATGCCACGGCAATGTATGTGGACAGCAATGTATGTGGACAGCAATGTATGTGGACAGCAATATATGTGGACAGCAATGTATGTGGACAGCAATACATGTGGACAGCAATGTATGTGGACAGCAATGTATGTGACAGCAATGTATGTGGACATCAATGTATATGGACAGCAATGTATGTGGACAGCAATGTATGTCGACAGCAATGTATGCCACAGCAATGTATGTGGACAGCAATGTATGTGGACAGCAATATGTGGACAGCAATGTATGTGGACAGCAATATATGTGGACATCAATGTATGTGGACAGCAATGTATGTAACAGCAATGTATGCAACAGCAATGTATATGGACAGCAATGTATGTGGACAGCAATGTATGTGACAGCAATGTATGCCACAGCAATGTATGTGGACATCAATGTATGTGGACAGCAATGTATGTGGACAGCAATATATGCCACCGCAATGTATGTGGACAGCAATGTATGTGGACAGCAATGTATGTGGACAGCAATGCATGTGGACAGCAATGTATGTGACAGCAATGTATGCCACAGCAATGAATGTGACAGCAATGTATTTGGACAGCAATGTATGTGGACAGCAATGTGTGTGACAGCAATGTATGCCACAGCAATGTATGTGACAGCAATGTATGTGGAGAGCAATGTATATGGACAGCAATGTATGTGGACAGCAATGTATGTAACATCAATGTTTGCAACAGCAATGTATGTGGACAGCAATGTATGCAACATCAATGTTTGCAACATCAATGTATGCAACATCAATGTTTGCAACATCAATGTATGCAACAGCAATGTATGCAACAGCAATGTATGCAACAGCAATGTATGTCACAGCAATGTATGCCACAGCAATGTATGTGGACAGCAATGTATGCCACAGCAATGTATGCAACAGCAATGTATGCAACAGCAATGTATACCACAGCAATGTATACCACAGCAATGTATGTGGACAGCAATGTATGTGGACAGCAATGTATGCAACATCAATGTATGTGGACAGCAATGTATGTGGACAGCAATGTATGCAACAGCAATGTATGTGGACAGCAATGTATGCCACATCAATGTATGCAACAGCAATGTATGCAACAGCAATGTATGACACAGCAATGTATGTGACAGCACTGTATGCAACAGCAATGTATGCCACAGCAATGTATGCCACAGCAATGTATGTGGACAGCAATGTATGCAACAGCAATGTATGTGGACAGTAATGTATGCAACATCAATCTATGCAACAGCAATGTATGCAACAGCAATGTATGTGACAGCAATGTATGCCACAGCAATCAGCAATGTATGCAACATTAATGTATGTGGACAGCAATGTATGCCACAGCAATGTATGCAACAGCAATGTATGCAACAGCAATGTATACCACAGCAATGTATGCCACAGCAATGTATGTGGACAGCAATGTATGTGGACAGCAATGTATGCAACATCAATGTATGTGGACAGCAATGTATGTGGACAGCAATGTATGCAACAGCAATGTATGTGGACAGCAATGTATGTCACATCAATGTATGCAACAGCAATGTATGCAACAGCAATGTATGACACAGCAATGTATGTGACAGCAATGTATGCAACAGCAATGTATGCCACAGCAATGTATGCCACAGCAATGTATGTGGACAGCAATGTATGCAACAGCAATGTATGTGGACAGTAATGTATGCAACATCAATCTATGCAACAGCAATGTATGCAACAGCAATGTATGTGACAGCAATGTATGCCACAGCAATCAGCAATGTATGCAACATTAATGTATGTGGACAGCAATGTATGCAACAGCAATGTATGCAACAGCAATGTATGCAACAGCAATGTATGCAGCATCAATGTATGTGGACAGCAATGTATATGGACAGCAATGTATGTGGACAGGAATGTATGCCACAGCCATGTATGTGACAGCAATGTATATGGACAGCAATGTATGCAATAGCAATGTATGTGGACAGTAAAGTATGCAACAGTAATGTATGTGACAGCAATGTATGCAACATCAATGTTTGCAACAGCAATGTATGCCACAGCAATGTATGCAACATCAATGTTTGCAACAGCAATGTATTCCACAGCAATGTATGCACCATCAATGTATGTGGACAGCAATGTATGCAACAGCAATGTATGCAGCATCAATGTATGTGGACAGCAATGTATATGGACAGCAATGTATGTGGACAGGAATGTATGCCACAGCCATGTATGTGACAGCAATGTATATGGACAGCAATGTATGCAATAGCAATGTATGTGGACAGCAATGTATGCAACATCAATGTATGTGGACAGCAATGTATGTGGACAGCAATGTATGTGGACAGCAATGTATGTGGACAGCAATGTATGCAACATCAATGTATGTGGACAGTAATGTATACAACATCAATGTATGCAACAGCAATGTATGCAACAGCAATGTATGCCACAGCAATGTATGCCACAGCAATGTATGTGGACAGTAATGTATGCAACAGTAATGTATGTGACAGCAATGTATGCAACATCAATGTTTGCAACAGCAATGTATGCCACAGCAATGTATGCAACATCAATGTTTGCAACAGCAATGTATGCCACAGCAATGTATGCAACATCAATGTATGTGGACAGCAATGTATGCAACAGCAATGTATGCAACAGCAATGTATGCAGCATCAATGTATGTGGACAGCAATGTATATGGACAGCAATGTATGTGGACAGGAATGTATGCCACCGCAATGTATGTGACAGCAATGTATATGGACAGCAATGTATGCAACAGCAATGTATGTGGACAGCAATGTATGTGGACAGCAATGTATGTGGACAGCAATGTATGTGGACAGCAATGTATGTGGACAGCAATGTATGCAACATCAATGTATGTGGACAGCAATGTATGTGGACATCAATGTATGCAACAGCAATGTATGTGGACAGCAATGTATGCAACAGCAATGTATGCAACAGCAATGTATGCAGCATCAATGTATGTGGACAGCAATGTATATGGACAGCAATGTATGTGGACAGGAATGTATGCCACCGCAATGTATGTGACAGCAATGTATATGGACAGCAATGTATGCAACAGCAATGTATGTGGACAGCAATGTATGTGGACAGCAATGTATGTGGACAGCAATGTATGTGGACAGCAATGTATGCAACATCAATGTATGTGGACAGCAATGTATGTGGACATCAATGTATGCAACAGCAATGTATGTGGACAGCAATGTATGCAACAGCAATGTATGCAACAGCAATGTATGCAACAGCAATGTATGCAACAGCAATGTATGCCACAGCAATGTATGCCACAGCAATGTATGCCACAGCAATGTATGCAACATCAATGTTTGCAACAGCAATGTATGCCACAGCAATGTATGCAACATCAATGTATGCAACAGCAATGTATGCAACAGCAATGTATGCAACAGCAATGTATGCAACATCAATGTATGCCACAGCAATGTATGTGACAGCAATGTATGTGACAGCAATGTATGCAACAGCAATGTATGTGGACAGCAATGTATGTGGACAGCAATGTATGCAACAGCAATGTATGTGGACAGCAATGTATGCCACAGCAATGTATGTGACAGCAATGTATGCAACAGCAATGTATGCCACAGCAATGTATGTGGACAGCAATGTATGCAACAGCAATGTATGTGGACATTAATGTATGCAACATCAATGTATGCAACAGCAATGTATGCAACAGCAATGTATGTGACAGCAATGTATGCCACAGCAATGTATGCCACAGCAATGTATGTGGACAGTAATGTATGCAACAGTAATGTATGTGACAGCAATGTATGCAACATCAATGTTTGCAACAGCAATGTATGCCACAGCAATGTATGCAACATCAATGTTTGCAACAGCAATGTATTCCACAGCAATGTATGCAAAATCAATGTATGTGGACAGCAATGTATGCAACAGCAATGTATGCAGCATCAATGTATGTGGACAGCAATGTATATGGACAGCAATGTATGTGGACAGGAATGTATGCCACAGCCATGTATGTGACAGCAATGTATATGGACAGCAATGTATGCAATAGCAATGTATGTGGACAGCAATGTATGCAACATCAATGTATGTGGACAGCAATGTATGTGGACAGCAATGTATGTGGACAGCAATGTATGTGGACAGCAATGTATGCAACATCAATGTATGTGGACAGTAATGTATGCAACATCAATGTATGCAACAGCAATGTATGCAACAGCAATGTATGCCACAGCAATGTATGCCACAGCAATGTATGTGGACAGTAATGTATGCAACAGTAATGTATGTGACAGCAATGTATGCAACATCAATGTTTGCAACAGCAATGTATGCCACAGCAATGTATGCAACATCAATGTTTGCAACAGCAATGTATGCCACAGCAATGTATGCAACATCAATGTATGTGGACAGCATTGTATGCAACAGCAATGTATGCAACAGCAATGTATGCAGCATCAATGTATGTGGACAGCAATGTATATGGACAGCAATGTATGTGGACAGGAATGTATGCCACCGCAATGTATGTGACAGCAATGTATATGGACAGCAATGTATGCAACAGCAATGTATGTGGACAGCAATGTATGCAACATCAATGTATGTGGACAGCAATGTATGTGGGCAGCAATGTATGTGGACAGCAATGTATGTGGACAGCAATGTATGCAACATCAATGTATGTGGACAGCAATGTATGTAGACATCAATGTATGCAACAGCAATGTATGTGGACAGCAATGTATGCAACAGCAATGTATGCAACAGCAATGTATGCAACAGCAATGTATGCAACAGCAATGTATGCCACAGCAATGTATGTGACAGCAATGTATGCAACAGCAATGTATGCAACAGCAATGTATGCCACAGCAATGTATGCCACAGCAATGTATGCAACATCAATGTATGTGGACAGCAATGTATGTGGACAGCAATGTATGTGGACAGCAATGTATGTGGACAGCAATGTATGTGGACATCAATGTATGTGGACAGCAATGTATGTGACAGCAATGTATGCCACAGCAATGAATGTGACAGCAATGTATTTGGACAGCAATGTATGTGGACAGCAATGTATGTTACAGCACTGTATGCCACAGCAATGTATGTGACAGCAATGTATGTGGACAGCAATGTATATGGACAGCAATGTATTTGGACAGCAATGTATGCAACATCAATGTTTGCAACATCAATGTATGCAACATCAATGTTTGCAACATCAATGTATGCAACAGCAATGTATTCAACAGCGATGTATGCAACAGCAATGTATGCAACAGCAATGTATGCCACAGCAATGTATGTGGACAGCAATGTATGTGGACAGCAATGTATGCAACATCAATGTATGTGGACAGCAATGTATGTGGACAGCAATGTATGCAACAGCAATGTATGTAGACATCAATGTATGCCACAGCAATGTATGCAACAGCAATGTATGCAACAGCAATGTATGTGACAGCAATGTATACAACATCAATGTTTGCAACAGCAATGTATGCAACAGTAATGTATGTGACAGCAATGTATGCAACATCATTGTTTGCAACAGCAATGTATGCCACAGCATTGTATGCCACAGCAATGTATGTGGACAGCAATGTATGCAACAGCAATGTATGTGGACAGTAATGTATGCAACATCAATGTATGCAACAGCAATGTATGCAACAGCAATGTATGTGACAGCAATGTATGCCACAGCAATGTATGCCACTGCAATGTATGTGGACAGTAATGTATGCAACATCAATGTATGCAACAGCAATGTATGCAACAGTAATGTATGTGACAGCAATGTATGCAACATCAATGTTTGCAACAGCAATGTATGCCACAGCAATGTATGCAATATCAATGTTTGCAACATCAATGTATGCCACAGCAATGTATGCAACATCAATGTATGTGGACAGCAATGTATGCAACAGCAATGTATGCAACAGCAATGTATGCAACATCAATGTATGTGGACAGCAATGTATGTGGACAGCAATGTATGCCACAGCAATGTATATGGACAGCAATGTATGCAACAGCAATGTATGTGGACAGCAATGTATGCCACAGCAATGTATGCAACATCAATGTATGTGGACAGCAATGTATGTGGACAGTAATGTATGCAACATCAATGTATGCAACAGCAATGTATGCAACAGCAATGTATGTGACAGCAATGTATGCAACATCAATGTTTGCAACAGCAATGTATGCCACAGCAATGTATGCAACATCAATGTTTGCAACAGCAATGTATGCCACAGCAATGTATGCAACAGCAATGTATGTGGACAGCAATGTATGCAACAGCAATGTATGCAACAGCAATGTATGTGGACAGCAATGTATGCCACAGCAATGTATGCAACATCAATGTTTGCAACAGCAATGTATGCCACAGCAATATATGCAACAGCAATGTATGTGGACAGCAATGTATGCCACAGCAATGTATGCCACAGCAATGTATGCAACATCAATGTATGTGGACAGCAATGTATGTGGAAAGCAATGTATGTGGACAGCAATGTATGCAACATCAATGTATGTGGACATCAATGCATGTGGACAGCAATGTATGCAACAGCAATGTATGTGGACAGCAATGTATGCCACAGCAATGTATGCCACAGCAATGTATGCCACAGCAATGTATGCAACATCAATGTTTGCAACAGCAATGTATGCCACAGCAATGTATGCAACAGCAATGTATGTGGACAGCAATGTATGCCACAGCAATGTATGCCACAGCAATGTATGCCACAGCAATGTATGCATCATCAATGTATGTGGACAGCAATGTATGTGGACAGCAATGTATGTGGACAGCAATGTATGCAACATCAATGTATGTGGACATCAATGTATGTGGACAGCAATGTATGCAACAGCAATGTATGTGGACAGCAATGTATGCCACAGCAATGTATGCCACAGCAATGTATGCCACAGCAATGTATGTGGACAGCAATGTATGCCACAGCAATGTATGCAACAGCAATGTATGCCACAGCAATGTATGCCACAGCAATGTATGTGGACAGCAATGTATGTGGACAGCAATGTATGCAACATCAATGTATGTGGACAGCAATGTATGTGGACAGCAATGTATGCAACAGCAATGTTTGTGGACAGCAATGTATGCCACAGCAATGTATGCCACAGCAATGTATGCAACAGCAATGTATGTGACAGCAATGTATGCAACAGCAATGTATGCCACAGCAATGTATGCCACAGCAATGTATGTGGACAGCAATGTATGCAACAGCAATGTATGTGGACAGTAATGTATGCAACATCAATGTATGCAACAGCAATGTATGCAACAGCAATGTATGTGACAGCAATGTATGACACAGCAATGTATGCCACTGCAATGTATGTGGACAGTAATGTATGCAACATCAATGTATGCAACAGCAATGTATGCAACAGTAATGTATGTGACAGCAATGTATGCAACATCAATGTTTGCAACAGCAATGTATGCCACAGCAATGTATGCAACATCAATGTATGTGGACAGCAATGTATGCAACAGCAATGTATGCAACATCAATGTATGTGGACAGCAATGTATGTGGACAGCAATGTATGCCACAGCAATGTATGTGACCGCAATGTATGTGGACAGCAATGTATGCAACATCAATGTATGTGGACAGCAATGTATGCAACATCAATGTATGTGGACAGCAATATATGTGGACAGCAATGTATGCAACAGCAATGTATGTGGACAGCAATGTATGCAACAGCAATGTATGTGGACAGCAATGTATGCAACAGCAATGTATGCAACAGCAATGTATGTAACAGCAATGTATGCCACAGCAATGTATGTGACAGCAATGTATGCAACAGCAATGTATGCAACGGCAATGTATGCCACAGCAATGTATGCCACAGCAATGTATGCAACATCAATGTTTGCAACAGCAATGTATGCCACAGCAATGTATGCAACATCAATGTATGTGGACAGCAATGTATGTGGACAGTAATGTATGCAACATCAATGTATGCAACAGCAATGTATGCAACAGCAATGTATGTGACAGCAATGTATGCACATCAATGTTTGCAACAGCAATGTATGCCACAGCAATGTATGCAACATCGATGTATGTGGACAGCAATGTATGCAACAGCAATGTATGTGGACAGCAATGTATGTGGACAGCAATGTATGCCACAGCAAGTATGCAACATCAATGTTTGCAACAGCAATGTATGCCACAGCAATGTATGCAACAACAATGTATGTGGACAGCAATGTATGCCACAGCAATGTATGCACATCAATGTATGTGGACAGCAATGTATGTGGACAGCAATGTTTGTGGACAGCAATGTATGCAACATCAATGTATGTGGACATCAATGTATGTGGACAGCAATGTATGCAACATCAATGTATGTGGACAGCAATGTATGCCAGCAATGTATGCCACAGCAATGTATGCAACATCAATGTATGTGACAGCAATGTATGCCACAGCAATGTATGCCACAGCAATGTATGTGGACAGCAATGTATGAACAGCAATGTATGTGACAGCAATGTATGCCACAGCAATGTATGCACAGCAATGTATGTGGACAGCAATGTATGCCACAGCAATGTATGCCACAGCAATGTATGCCACAGCAATGTATGTGGACAGCAATGTATGCAACAGCAATGTATGTACAGCAATGTATGACACAATGTATGCACAGCAATGTATGCAACACAATGTATGTGACAGCAATGATGCAAAACACAAAACACAAAGCACAGCAATGTATGTGACAGCAATGTATGGGACAGTAATGTATGCAACATCAATGTATGCAACAGCAATGTATGCAACAGCAATGTATGTGACAGCAATGTATGCAACATCAATGTTTGCAACAGCAATGTATGCCACAGCAATGTATGCAACAGCAATGTATGTGGACAGCAATGTATGCAACAGCAATGTATGCAACAGCAATGTATGTGGACAGCAATGTATGTGGACAGCAATGTATGCCACAGCAATGTATGTACGCAATGTATGTGGACAGCAATGTATGCAACATCAATGTATGTGGACAGCAATATATGTGGACAGCAATGTATGCAACAGCAATGTATGTGGACAGCAATGTATGCAACAGCAATGTATGTGGACAGCAATGTATGCAACAGCAATGTATGCAACAGCAATGTATGTAACAGCAATGTATGCCACAGCAATGTATGTGACAGCAATGTATGCAACAGCAATGTATGCAACGGCAATGTATGCCACAGCAATGTATGCCACAGCAATGTATGCAACATCAATGTTTGCAACAGCAATGTATGCCACAGCAATGTATGCAACATCAATGTATGTGGACAGCAATGTATGTGGACAGTAATGTATGCAACATCAATGTATGCAACAGCAATGTATGCAACAGCAATGTATGTGACAGCAATGTATGCACATCAATGTTTGCAACAGCAATGTATGCCACAGCAATGTATGCAACATCGATGTATGTGGACAGCAATGTATGCAACAGCAATGTATGTGGACAGCAATGTATGTGGACAGCAATGTATGCCACAGCAAAGTATGCAACATCAATGTTTGCAACAGCAATGTATGCCACAGCAATGTATGCAACAACAATGTATGTGGACAGCAATGTATGCCACAGCAATGTATGCAACATCAATGTATGTGGACAGCAATGTATGTGGACAGCAATGTTTGTGGACAGCAATGTATGCAACATCAATGTATGTGGACATCAATGTATGTGGACAGCAATGTATGCAACATCAATGTATGTGGACAGCAATGTATGCCAGCAATGTATGCCACAGCAATGTATGCAACATCAATGTATGTGACAGCAATGTATGCCACAGCAATGTATGCCACAGCAATGTATGTGGACAGCAATGTATGTGGACAGCAATGTATGCCACAGCAATGTATGTGGACAGCAATGTATGCCACAGCAATGTATGTGGACAGCAATGTATGTGGACAGCAATGTATGCCACAACAATGTATGCCACAGCAATGTATATGGACAGCAATGTATGCCACAGCTATGTATGCAACAGCAATGTATGTGACAGCAATGTATGTGGACAGCAATGTATGCCACAGCAATGTATGCAACATCAATGTATGTGGACAGCAATGAATGCCACAGCAATGTATGTGACAGCAATGTATGCCACAGCAATGTATGTGGACAGCAATGTATGTGGACAGCAATGTATGCCACAGCAATGTATGCCACAGCAATGTATGTGACAGCAATGTATGCCACAGAAATGTATGTGGACAGCAATGTATGCCACATCAATGTATGCCACAGCAATGTATGTGGACAGCAATGTATGCCACAGCAATGTATGTGGACATCAATGTATGCCACAGCAATGTATGTGGACAGCAATGTATGTGGACAGCAATGTATGCAACATCAATGTATGCCACAGCAATGTATGTGGACAGCAATGTATGTGGACAGCAATGTATGCCACAGCAATGTATGTGGACAGCAATGTATGTGGACAGCAATGTATGCCACAGCAATGTATGTAGACAGCAATGTATGTGGACAGCAATGTATGTGGACAGCAATGTATGTGGACATCAATGTATGCCACAGCAATGTATGTGGACAGCAATGTATGCCACAGCAATGTATGCCACAGCAATGTATGTGACAGCAATGTATGCCACAGCAATGTATGTGACAGCAATGTATGCCACAGCAATGTATGTGACAGCAATGTATGCCACAGCAATGTATGTAGACAGCAATGTATGCCACAGCAATGTATGTGACAGCAATGTATGCCACAGCAATGTATGTAGACAGCAATGTATGCCATAGCAATGTATGTGGACAGCAATGTATGTGGACAGCAATGTATGCAACATCAATGTATGCCACATCAATGTATGTGGACAGCAATGTATGTGGACAGCAATGTATGTGGACAGCAATGTATGCCACAGCAATGTATGTGGACAGCAATGTATGCCACAGCAATGTATGTAGACAGCAATGTATGTGGACAGCAATGTATGTGGACAGCAATGTATGTGGACATCAATGTATGCCACAGCAATGTATGTGGACAGCAATGTATGCCACAGCAATGTATGCCACAGCAATGTATGTGACAGCAATGTATGCCACAGCAATGTATGTAGACAGCAATGTATGCCACAACAATGTATGTAGACAGCAATGTATGCCACAGCAATGTATGTAGACAGCAATGTATGCCACAGCAATGTATGTAGACAGCAATGTATGCCACAGCAATGTATGTAGACAGCAATGTATGCCACAGCAATGTATGTAGACAGCAATGTATGCCACAGCAATGTATGTAGACAGCAATGTATGCCACAACAATGTATGCCACAGCAATGTATGCCACAGCAATGTATGTGGACAGCAATGTATGTGGACAGCAATGTATGTGGACAGCAATGTATGCCACAACAATGTATGCCACAGCAATGTATGTGGACAGCAATGTATGCCACAGCAATGTATGTTGGTTCTACCCAGGTCCGTGTCTGAAATAATGCTAAAAGGGGCACACAGGGTCTTCTTCCACCAATTGGAGCTGGAGAGTGGCAATATGACCTAAGCTGTTGGTGCGACTTTAAATCCCCCCAAAACAATGGAACAAAACATCTACAATACATTGTAAACCGGTACTTATTGATACAGACACGATGTCTGAAGCCCTTCCAAGCACCTAGGTCTACAAGGTCTTCTTCCACCCACCACTATTAGCCAACGAGAGTGATTAATATAAGTTGTTAAAACTTGCTTCGCAATCGTTGTCAAATAAATAAAGTTTAAAATTAAAAAAATTAGTATAGTTGATCCCTGTCATATATTGATTAATCCTTCATGGAATTTCTTCCAAACAGTATGGCAAGCTTGGGAATGGTAAACAAGTTTAAGTCGAAGTTTTAATGATACACATAATGACATTGTATACTATGCAAGCTTGTACGAACAATTTTCCCTACATTACATTTAAACCCCCCCCCCTTCCCCGGGCTGGAATTTCAGTGAAATACCCCATTTTGTGGGGATCGACCCGTTATTGACCTTTATTTGCCTAAAAATCCAGACATTTGTGCATCCGTGGTCTGTTCCCAGGACCCAATGGGCAGAATTTTATGAGGCTTATTATCTCCATAGTGCGTGTTAACAGGAGCGGGCCAGTGACCCCAGCGTTATTGCCCTGCTTCCGTTTTGATCCTTTCCTATTCTTTGATTTTGTGTGCATGTATTGTTTTGTGAATGTATATAGTGGAATAAATATGCTGCGAAGGGCCAATTACTAATGTTGTTCAGAACTTGTGGCCCAACCCATTTGCTTTTGCTCTTATTATATATGTCTTTGAATTTATTATGTACATGTATATAGCAATAAAATATGATTAAACTAAAAAATAAATATGCTGAAACCAACTTCAGTAACCCATGTATGGAATTTTCAGAATCTTAAAATAGATATATATCTCCATAGTGCGGTGTTGCATGCATGATTTTCGATGGGAGCGGGCCAGTGACGCCATTGTTATTGCCCTTTAATTGACTCAAAATCTACAAATTTGTCTGTTCATAATATAATTTGAAATATTATTTCAGCAATGAACGTGTATGCAGTGTCAGAGGTAGAGCAAATAATGACAGAAATCATGACAAACGGACCAGTGGAGGCAGCTTTCACTGTTTATTCAGATTTCCCAACGTATAAATCAGGTATTTGATCATCAAAACACCTTGTTTGATTTTCACTAAACTTGGCATGAAGCATCAGTATGATGCTTTGTCTGGATTTACGACCATATCAACATTTTTGTCTGTTCAGTTTGATCTTGTCTGCTCTTCATCTCCAAAACCACTTGTTTGATTTTCACCAAACTTGGCATGAATCATCAGCAGGGATCAGTTTAGAGGGCGATGTGGGCGAAATTGTCGCCCTAGGGACCCTGACTTCGCCCTCTGGGGGCCCCACTTCTCCCTAAAAAAAAAATGTAAAATGTTGTATTTAATGGTGGTACTGTGCATTTTAACCCTATTTTGCAGAAGTATATTAAAGAACACCATTTAAGGAAGCGATCACGCGGTTTCTCACTTCTCCCAAAAATTCTGACCTAGAATGAACCCTTGTCAAAGTTACAGGTTTGATCCCCCGTCTGACTCTAATAATATGGGTAACCGGTAGCGACGATAAATAAACGTAAAACACACACAAAGTTACAGTTTCTTATTCATCAACCTTGGTGGCACAACAAATGATAAACCAAGACCATGTTCGAGGCAGGGTAACTTTGCATCTCCACTTCAGTGCTGGTTCTACCCTGTCATTCTTAAGAACACACATATATCAGTATATTGAAATCTAGTCATCATTTTATGATACATGTACAATAGCTTTATATTTCCATAAAAGATGTGTTTTTGCTGAAACTGACAGATCTGTAGTCTAGTGGTTAACACGTTGGACTGGTAATCGGTGCGCCTCCGTGGTCGAGTGGTTAAGGTCGCTGACTTGTATACCACTGTAACCTATCATCACTGATGGTCACGGGTTCGAGCCCCGCTCAGGCCGTGTCTCATTTATATGAAAAAGTTGGCAGTTTCTTACGGAGGTTGGTGCACCCAAGTACTGGTTAACAGCTGGAGCCTGCCCAGGAAAGGTGTTGTTAAGTAAACTGCCCGCCGGCGATATAGCCCAAAATGGTGCTGATGCAGGCGTAAAACCCGAAATATAACAATAATGGACTGGTAATCGAGGGATCTCGGATTCGATCCCCCGTCTGACCTACCTACCTACCTACCTGCGAATTCTGCTTGGACAAAAAGCATATCAATGCAGACATTTTCCCGATATACCCAGCACTACTTATCGGTATCATCTGAATGCTTGTTGTTGTACATGATTATAACAAGTAAGCGTCTCGTCGATGAACAAGTGCTCAAGTGCACTTTATCACGTGGTCAAGTACATTTTATCAATGCATAAAGGTCAATATAAACAATTCGCTAAGATAACATTGAGTCGCGGAAACTTATGCAATAAGTGTCATTGCGTCTCTGGCCATTCCATTGCCTCAAAAACGCATTTTGGAGAAAACACTGCCATAGCTAACAACCGTATCACCAATTTATATTAAGTGATAACCCACCTGTCCGGTCTGGCGGCCACCGTACCATCTCGCATACTTCCCGGTCGGAGAATCAAACCTGGGTTGTATTGGTGAGAAGCGAACGCGTTAACCAAGGCGCTAATCGGAGATATTGATTTACGTATGTCATTCCTAGATTCTCGCAGCAATATATATTAAATTAACTATGTATTATGTCATTCCTAGATTCTTGCAGCAATATATATTAAATTAACTATGTATTATGTCATTCCTAGATTCTTGCAGCAATATATATTGATTTACGTATGTCATCCCTAGATTCTCGCAGCAATATATATTGATTTACGTATGTCATTCCTAGATTCTCGCAGCAATATATATTGATTTACGTATGTCATTCCTAGATTCTTGCAGCAATATATATTGATTTACGTATGTCATTCCTAGATTCTCGCAGCAATATATATTGATTTACGTATGTCATCCCTAGATTCTTGCAGCAATATATATTGATTTACGTATGTCATTCCTAGATTCTCGCAGCAATATATATTAAATTAACTATGTATTATGTCATTCCTAGATTCTCACAGCAATATATATTGATTTACATATGTCATTCCTAGATTCTAGCAGCAATATATATTGATTTACATATGTATTATGTCATTCCTAGATTCTTGCAGCAATATATATTGATTTACATATGTCATTCCTAGATTCTCGCAGCAATATATATGTATATGTATTGATTTACGTATGTATTATATCATTCCTAGATTCTTGCAGCAATATATATATATTGATTTACGTATGTATTATGTCATTCCTTGATTCTTGCAGCAATATATATGTATTGATTTACATATGTATTATGTCATTCCTTGATTCTCGCAGCAATATATATGTATTGATTTACGTATGTATTATGTCATTCCTTGATTCTTGCAGCAATATATATATATTGATTTAC
This sequence comes from Archivesica marissinica, assembly GCA_014843695.1. NCBI lineage: Eukaryota > Metazoa > Mollusca > Bivalvia > Venerida > Vesicomyidae > Archivesica > Archivesica marissinica. The sequence continues at coordinate 226,161 of JABXNX010000040.1, read as the reverse complement.
GTATGTATTATGTCATTCCTTGATTCTTGCAGCAATATATATATATTGATTTACCTATGCATTATGTCATTCCTTGATTCTCGCAGCAATATATATGTATTGATTTACCTATGTATTATGTCATTCCTAGATTCTCGCAGCAATATATATGTATTGATTTATCTATGTATTATGTCATTCCTTGATTCTCGCAGCAATATATATATATTGATTTACCTATGTATTATGTCATTCCTAGATTCTTGCAGCAATATATATGTATTGATTTACCTATGTATTATGTCATTCCTTGATTCTCGCAGCAATATATATGTATTGATTTACGTATGTATTATGTCATTCCTAGATTCTCGCAGCAACATATATATATATATATTGATTTACGTATGTATTATGTCTAGGGATGACTATTGGGGTCAATTTTACTATTGCGATAGTATTGCGATAGTTAAAATACTATTGCAATAGTATTGCGATAGTATTGCAATAGTTGTAGGACTATTGCAATAGTATTGTGTAAATACATATTAATTTAAAAAATATTCTGTTTCGCATGGAATACACAAGTTTTGTGTATTTATTTATTAGCATGCAATTTTTTCTTTATTATCATGACATCGAACACACTGCACTAATTTACTTGTCCATAGTGAAAACCCACTTGCCCGTATATCCAAACTTTATTTTTTTAAATAATATAAACCAACCTTATTTAAAAATCGATACACAGTCCCGCTAAGTTACATGATTGTTTACCTGTCGTCTTCAATAATAAGTCTGCGTCACGTATCCGTTCCCGATTTAGCGACCGCGTAGTATACTTGTAACTGACGCATGCGCTATAGCACTTTAAATTACCCATACCCGGGATTATGGGGGTCACATCGCCTACTTTGCTCACTATTCAGTACCAAAGAAGCCATTTTCAGCAATACCGGTAGTTTTTCTTATTGACAGCTGGCTTGTTTTGAGCGGAAAATAAATTACATACCCACCGCATTTTACAGTTTTTATGTGAGGGGCGATAACTCTTGACATTTCCGGTTCTTATTCAGGTTATTGTCGGCTGGGAATTGTTGTCCGCCACCGTTGTCGGCTGGCTTGTGTTCATTACGGAAGTTCCGCAGGAAAATAAACTCGAAAATTTGCCGATGCTTTCTCATTAAAATACGATTTAAATGCCATGGGAACATGAAGTAAATGCACTCGCCAGTATTTTTACTTGTCCACGGACAAGTTACATTCGAAAATCTACTTGCCCGGCGTAACAAATGACCGGGTCGGGCAACTCGGGCTATTGATTTCGCCACCCCTGGCAACTATCGAAACTATTGCGATAGTACTGCCGCATATTTACCATCGATGGTTGACTATCGTGACGCTGTCTATTGCGATGCATCGATATTTCGATGCATCGTTACACCCCTAATTATGTCATTCCTAGATTCTCGCAGCAATATATATATATTGATTTACGTATGTATTATGTCATTCCTTGATTCTCGCAGCAATATATATGTATTGATTTATCTATGTATTATGTCATTCCTAGATTCTCGCAGCAATATATATATATTGATTTACGTATGTATTATGTCATTCCTAGATTCTCGCAGCAATATATATGTATTGATTTACCTATGTATTATGTCATTCCTTGATTCTCGCAGCAATATATATGTATTGATTTACCTATGTATTATGTCATTCCTAGATTCTCGCAGCAATATATATGTATTGATTTACCTATGTATTATGTCATTCCTTGATTCTCGCAGCAATATATATATATTGATTTACGTATGTATTATGTCATTCCTAGATTCTCGCAGCAATATATATGTATTGATTTACCTATGTATTATGTCATTCCTTGATTCTCGCAGCAATATATATGTATTGATTTACCTATGTATTATGTCATTCCTAGATTCTCGCAGCAATATATATGTATTGATTTACCTATGTATTATGTCATTCCTTGATTCTCGCAGCAATATATATGTATTGATTTACCTATGTATTATGTCATTCCTAGATTCTCGCAGCAATATATATGTATTGATTTACCTATGTATTATGTCATTCCTTGATTCTCGCAGCAATATATATATATTGATTTACGTATGTATTATGTCATTCCTAGATTCTCGCAGCAATATATATGTATTGATTTACCTATGTATTATGTCATTCCTTGATTCTCGCAGCAATATATATGTATTGATTTACCTATGTATTATGTCATTCCTTGATTCTCGCAGCAATATATATATTGTAAATAAACACTTATATATTGGACTTGTTTTTGGAACTTATACGATTACGGTACAATGGATGTCGCCCTGATGTCTATTGTCGGCGAAGTGGCGGAAAATAAAGTGACCTCTTCGCCCAAATCACCCTCTAGCATGAGTCCTGTGTAACAATAATTAATCAAATTCGCCATCTTTCTTAACCCTTTAGTCCACAAGAGAGATGGTGAATTTGGCAAGTTTGACTGTAGATACCCTTTGCGTTAATTGATTTCACACAGTAATATATTTTGATGACATCTTCAGGTGTGTACAAGCATGTGTCTGGCTCAGCTCTCGGTGGTCATGCTATCAAGATTCTAGGGTGGGGAATTGAAGGCGGCAATGACTACTGGCTGGTGGCAAACTCCTGGAACCCAGACTGGGGAGATGCAGGGTATTTCAAAATCCTCCGAGGACAGAACGAATGTGGAATTGAGGAAATCATTGTAGCTGGAATGATGAAGCTTAATGGCTATGTGTAATTGTTGATATTTAAGTCAATCAGAAACCTCCTACATATCAAAATATATAATAATGTGGAGCTGACATTTTCCTGGAACTTATTTATGAATGACGGGGAATGGAAACATTAGCACATATTTCAAAATCTTGTTTCCAAGTTCCTTCTATTATAATTAACATTGTTTTTTATATTAACTCTTTGCATTCTGGGTAAAATAAAGGCTATAAATAGTTCAAATAATTGTAGCAAATGACAATTAATTAATCAACTCTTTGCATGCTGGGTAAAATAAAGGCTATAAATAGTTCAAATAATTGTAGCAGATGACAATTAATTAATCAACTCTTTGCATGCTGGGTAAAATAAAGGCAATAAATAGTTCAAATAATTGTAGCAGATGACAATTCATTAATGTGTTTTTCTTATTTGTAACTGAACACGCTGGAAATATGTCCTGGAATTTCATTAGAATTGTATCTTAGCAACTGTTATTTTCATCGCTAGCGTGAAAAGAGTTGAATTGCTCAAAATGCTCGGAATGAGACAATCTTGGAAGTGTTTATTATTGAAATATAGTGAGTCCGCCTCCGTGGTCGAGTGGTTAAGGTCGCTGACTTGTATACCACTGTAACCTATCATCACTGATGGTCACGGGTTCGAGCCCAGCTCAGACCGTGTCTCATTTATATGAAAAAGTTGGCAGTTTCTTACGGAGGTTTGTGCACCCAAGTACTGGTTAACCGTTGGAGCCTGCCCAGGAAAGGTGTTGTTAGGTAAACTGCCCGCCGGCGATATAGCCGAAATGGTGCTGATGCAGGCGTAAAACCCGAAATATAAATAAATATTGAAATATTGTATAACTTATTGACAAAGTCTATTTTCCACTTTACTTTCTTTGCCTAAGTTTGCGACTGAACCAATAGATCAATGCACTGAGAGTTGTTTGTTGTATAGGAACAGATTGAAATACTCACTGTGCTAATATCACTTTCCCGTCATTTAGAAATTAGCACGTCGTCGGCAGATGACTAAGCCAGAAATGTTTGATTTTCTATGCTTACCGTGACGAGCCGTCTCATCAGGATCTGCACTTTTTTGCCAGTAATAATTATTACTATTTTTAGATAAAATTACCCATTTTGATAAATGAACTGGTCCAAAGGTAATTTTCTTATTAATTTATTGGTCTGAAAATATCACGCACCTGTCCATGTCAGTTACTTTGTGTTGAATGGGTTAAATATGCATTAAAACATTGTTTAGCAGCGATGTCAAATGTGACACGTCATTTTACTAGACATTTTGTGCAACTATTTTTGGGCTTTTAAGATATTTTGGTTAGAATAGATATATTATTTGTATTTGCATTATTTAACCCTGCGTGGTTAAATTCCTACGCGTCAGAGCTTCGTCTAAACCATTTGGTATTCCCCGAGAAATAACTGACAGACATTCAACAAGTTAAATAATCAACAAGTTAAATAATCAACAAGTTATGTTATGACTTTTTTATATGAAAAAAAAACCCATTATTTTTCTACGTTTTAGTCGTGAATGATATTTCAGTATACAGTCAAACCTGTCTTAAGCAGCCAGCCAAGAAAATCACAGATTATGATAGATTGGGGACCTGTGATGGCTGGTCTATCATAATGTATTGGTAGTTAGATTGGGGACCTGTGATTGCTGGTCTAACTACCAATACATTATGATAGACCAGCCATCACAGGTCCCCAATCTAACTACCAATACATTATGATAGACCAGCCATCACAGGTCCCCCAATCTAAATACCAATACATTATGATAGACAAGCCATCACAGGTCTCCCAATCTAACTAACATACAAATACATTATGATAGACCAGCCATCACATGTTCCCCAATCTAACTACCAATACAGTATGATAGACAAGCCATCACAGGTCTCGCAATCTAACTACCGATACATTATGATAGACCAGCCATCACAGGTCCCCCAATCTAACTACCGATATATTGTGATAGACCAGTCATCACAGGTCCCCAATCTAACTACCGATACATTATGATAGTATGATAGACCAGCCATCACAGGTCCCCCAATCTAACTACCGATACATTATAATTGACAAGCCATCACAGGTCCCCAATCTGACTACCGATACATTATGATAGTATGATAGACCAGCCATCACAGGTCTCCCAATCTAACTACCTTTACATTATGATGGACAAGCCATCACAGGTCCCCCAATCTAACTACCGATACATTATGATAGACCAGCCATCACAGGTACCTCAATCTAATTACCGATATATTATGATAGACCAGCCATCACAGGTTCCCCAATCTAACTACCGATACATTATGATAGACCAGCCATCACAGATCTCCCAATCTAACTACCAATACATTATGATAGACCAGCCATCACAGGTCCCCAATCTAACTACCAATACATTATAATAGACCAGCCATCACATGTCCCCAATCTAACTACCGATACATTATGATAGACAAGCCATCACAGGTCTCTCAATCTAACTACCAATACATTATGATAGACCAGCCATCACAGGTCTCCCAATCTAACTACCAATACATTATGATAGACCAACCATCACATGTCCCCAATCTAACTACCGATACATTATGATAGACAAGCCATCACAGGTCTCCCAATCTAACTACCGATACATTATGATAGACCAGCCATCACAGGTTCCCCAATCTAACTACCGATACATTATGATAGACCAGCCATCACAGGTTCCCCAATCTAACTACCGATACATTATGATATACCAGCCATCACAGGTTCCCCAATCTAACTACCGATACATTATGATAGACCAGCCATCACAGGTTCCCCAATCTAACTACGATATATTATGATAGACCAGCCATCACAGGTCCCCCAATCTAAC